>JANHMN010000018.1:51888772-51914684 GCA_030674055.1 Rhabdomys pumilio | reverse complement strand
CACACACACACACACACACACACACACACACACACACACACACACACTCAAGACAGCCAATCTCCTAGACTCCAAAGGGGGGAGGGAATCAATGTAGACTACTAAGGGAAATTTGGATGCTTTGTGGCATGGACGGCTGCCAGGCCTTGCTGCCTTCCAGGCATGAAAAGCAGTTCATTCAGGGGAAAGGGTAGCAGTTTTACCACAGCACAGTCAGAGGCATAAATGCAAGAGAAAATAAACAGAAAGGAAGAAAGCAGAAGGGACTCTGGGAACTGTAGTTACCTTCCACTTCACAGCCCAGTAGCTCCATCCTTAGCCCGAGCCCACTATGTGTAGCTCTCTCAGGGTAGATCCTGATGAACCTTGTGGAGAGAGGTGAAAACGTCCGGAGTTCAGGTGTATCATAGTTGTTGTTGCCTTCGAAAGACTGTGAAACAATAAACAAAAACACTGGTTAGTCAGAGAAAACGTAATAAGGGCTGGGTAGGCAGTATGTCAGGTCAAATCCTTGACTTTCAAGGTCTTGGGTTCAAACTCCAGAATACATGTAAAAGAAAGTTGGGCATTTGGTGGTGCACATTTGTGATCACACAACTAGGAAAGCAGAGGCGGGAAGATTCCTGGAACTCAACCAGCCAGCCTAGTCTAATTAGCTAGCTCCAGGTCAATGAGAGACCTTTCTCAAAATACAAGGTGGAAAGTGCCTGAGGAATGACACTGGAGATTGTCCTCTGGCCTCCACATTAATGATCATTCTTGTACACAAATCACACACACACACACACACACACACACACACACACACAGAGAGAGAGAGAGAGAGAGAGAGAGAGAGAGAGAGAGAGAGAGAGAAATATACATGCATGAACATATATGCCCATGACCCCCTCACAAACATACACAGAGACACACATAGACACTCACATGCAGATAAACAGACACATATACACAACACATGCATATAGACAGACACAAACACACTTATACATATACACTGACATACATAGACACATAGTCACACATACACAGACACACTGACACACATATGCAGATAGACAGACACAAACACACAGACACATACATACACACACAG
The DNA here is from genome assembly GCA_030674055.1 of Rhabdomys pumilio. Classification (NCBI taxonomy): domain Eukaryota; kingdom Metazoa; phylum Chordata; class Mammalia; order Rodentia; family Muridae; genus Rhabdomys; species Rhabdomys pumilio. Next base: position 51,913,588 of record JANHMN010000018.1, on the reverse strand, counting down.
GCACTTACACACCCACAGGCACACATGAGGACGCTCTTGGTTTCTTCTATTTATAAGACAGTAGAAACTCTTCCTGTTTAAGAGGCCAGTAGTTGAGTATGAAGTAGATGGAGTAGGAAGATTAACAGAAGGAAAGACGTACACATTAAAAATGTTCTCAAAGCCTTGCAAGAAAAGTCACCTTCCTGAATACTCAGTGAGCGCTAGAAGCTCCTACCTCTACTTCTAGAGAAAGGGTGGAGACTGCAAGCAGCTGAGGCAGCAGAAAATGATTAATGGGTTCTGAGAAGGTAACACCTTTGCTCATTACGTCTAGGTCTAGGTGGGGTCTGAACTCAGCCTTCTGTGCTGTGACATGTCCTTCATCCCTTCATGGTTGATAATATTCCTGGACAGGACTCAGAGGTTCTTTGTTAGCAGGTGAAGGAAGTTTAGAGAGAAACTTGCCTGTATTTTCTGGGCCCCTTATGCCCTAGGCCAGAAATTCTAAGGGGGCACATTTGGGAATGGCATTTACCTGATTTGGGTCTCTCTCTCTCTCTCTCCCACTCCCTCCCTCCCTCCCTCCCTCCCTCCCTCCCTCCCTCCCCCTCTCTCTCCTCATCCCCCACCCCTTGAATCTAGAACTCACCAACTGGCTATGCTGGTCAGTCAGTGAGCTTGGGGGGACCCATATGTCTCCACTTCCCAGGTGCCATGCTGACTGTGTACATAGATTTGAGGGAGGGGATGTAACAGACCTTCTCTTGCTTGTACAGCGAGTACTTTACACACTCAGCCACCTTCCAAGTCTCCTGAATCAGGACTCTTAATAGAACAGAGAAGTAAGAACTGAACCTATTCCTTTAGAAATGGTTTTAGAAGTGACAAAGGGAAAAACAAAGATGGTCTAAGGACTGACCAGTGTCATTTCCCAAGAATCTTAAAGTATACCCTGCTGCTACAGAAGCTGATGATTTAGTGTGATGTTTTGAAATGATACAATCATCTGCCTTCTCTGTATCTATGGTTCTGTATCACTTAATTGAGATAACTGGAGGAAGATAACCTAGGAAAAGAACCTGCTGCTTCTTGGTATAAACATACAGACATACAGATTCACACAGACACAGACACAGACACAGACAGACACAGACACAGACACAGACACACACACACACACAGACACACACACACACAGAGAGAGAGAGAGAGAGAGAGAGAGAGAGAGAGAGAGAGTATCATTTATAATAGAAACCACATTTCAGTCAACACCCCAGTTATAAGCTCTTAAATGAGAGAATGAGAGGCTCCCAATTACACTCTAACTTGGTCCACTTGAAGAGGATGAATTAAATTCCTGAAGAATTAATTTCCTTATGTGATGCTTGGGTTAGAAACAAGGCATTCTGTGCACTAGTGAAGTGCTCTCCCTCTAATTGTTAGCCTCAATTTAGAGACAGTTTAATAGAGTCCAAAAGCTACATTTCAAGACCTTGGTTTAAACTAAGAGTAGAAATCTGTTTGCTTAAGGAATACCACCAGCTGAAGGCACTCAGAGATCAAAGGCCTTCTTACTTCAGCAGTCAACAGCAGTCTTGGTTACTAGGGACATTCCAGTGGTTGGTTGAACTACAATGTATATTGGTATCTCTCAGTCCCAGCATACCCCCACTCTGTGTGTGTGTGTGTGTGTGTGTGTGTGTGTGTGTGTGTGTGTGTGTCTATATGTGTGTATGTGTATATATGTATGTGTATACCAGTGTGTATATGTGCATGTGTATGTATGTGTATGTATTTGTGTGTATATGAGTGTATGTGTATATGAGTGTGTGTGTGTGTGTGTGTGTGTACGAGTGTGTGTTTATGGACACCAGAGGACAACTTCAGTTACTATTCCCTCAGGCATCATCTACTTTTTTGTTTTGTTTTTGAACAGTGTCTATTGGTGCACACTTATCAGCACCCTAATAGCACGTCTATCTGGGAAGAGGCCAAGGGATCCATCTGCCTCTGCTTCCTTGACTGCTAGGACTACAAGTGTACACCACCACAATTGACTTTTTCATGTGGGTTGATCAAATTTAGGTCCTCATGCTTGCAAGGTAAGCACTTTACCTCCTGAGCCATCTCTATAGCCCTTATACATCTTTTATAGATGAGGAAACAAAGTCACAGAGTAGTTAAGCATCTTGCCTACAGCATAGCCAGGATTCAAAACTAAAGTGGCTTAGTAGCCACACCACTAAGATGCACCTGCTTTCAGAAATCAAGTAGTACAATCTCTTCATTTTAGTTGGCTTTTGAGGGGAGAGGTCTTCTTATGGTACCCAGGACTGACTACAGTTCTTTTCTCTTGGCTTCCTGTGTAGCTGAGATGTCTACTGCAACCAGCTTCTAGTCTCTTAACTACTAGGAAAGAACACCAAGTTCCAAGAAATGTCTGTACTCAGGAATCATGTTGATGTTCACTGATGTGCCTATAATTTGATGCAAACTGGCAACAAGATGGAGTGGCCAACCCAGCTAGACCAAGCAGAGCGGGAACACATCCATTGGCCTCAGTGTTCTAACATAGCAGAAGATGTGAGTATCCTGCACAGAACATGCCATGACTAGAGGAAACATACAGGAAGAGACAGACAGACAACTAAGGGCTCTGGGTTCTTGAAGTAAATTAATTGGCCTTTTAAACCTCAAAAAAAAAAAATCCAATAGAAATCCAACATGTCAACACTAGAGCTTAATTAATTAATTTCCTTTTTAAAAGAATATATTTGCTATCAAGGTCCCGACTCTTGATAGATCTGCAAGTGCTGTGAGTAACTGGGAATCTGACATAAAGTATTGTAGACCCAATTAAGTTGTTGTCATCAAGATGCTAATTGTAACGAAAACACCATTACTGTACAGACAAGTCCTGTCTATACTGATGTGGCTGGGAAGTTCAGAGGAAGAAGCATTGTTATTGTTGGAATCCTGGGACCCTTTCTTCACTTCAGCTTGGACTAAGAATGAACACAATGTGAATACATTATAAAAGTTGTCAGCGCTGATCTAGAAAAACACCAGCAATGGAAGCATGGATGAGGGAATGCAGAGAGCAGAGTCGTACTGAGGAATTAGCACTGGTTTCCATAAAACAGTGCTTTAGGTCTTTGGTTTCTTCTAGTCTGGAGAAGTCTAGATAATCTAGTCCCTGACATGTAACTACCCTGGCAAGAAGGAAATTAAAAGAGAGATAATTGTGCACTCACTTTACTTTTGGACTATTGAAAAAAACAACAGATCTCAAAGAATTAGAATTTCACTAGTAAATTCTGAGTGAAAGAAAAGGCTAAAGGCTGGTGCTTGCCAGAGTGGGAGCTTGTTTCCCAGAAAGAAATTTCATACAGTTCTGAGAACTTGTCAGACCACTTTGCAATAGACATGGGAGCTTAGACAAGGGTGGGTCAGTGATGGGAGAGCTCAAACTTGACCAGCATTGCTTAGGCATGCATACCTCTTGTCCTGTATTTAAACCTAAGCCTCGTGTTCGCTGATACTTTTTGTTCATCTTTCAGTGGGGGAGGGGGCACATTGAATAAATATTCTTTCTCTGCTTTTTACTGTTATTTGTGTTGTCCAAGACTGCAAGGGCCAGGCTCTGCAAGGGCTCTGCAAGGGCTCTGCAAAGGACAGGCTCTGACCCTAACATATCTGGTAGAAGATAGATCTTGCCAATTACACGACTGTGTGACTGAGGGAATGGTACAGAGGGGATTAACTCACAAAAGCATTGTTTTATCCTACAAATAGCCTTATTTCACTTTTTACATGAACGACAGCTGGCATCCTCGGCAGGCAGCCATCATTCATACTATTAAGTAGAAAACATTTCAAATATCTTTATATAATTTGAAAATGTAGGCTATCTGAAATGGAAGATTTTTACCAACTTCCATCTCTACCTTAATGATATTATTTCAGTGGAAGGGTACCCTAAGACTCATAGATTAGGCTCAGTCTAAGAGATTAGAAGTCTCCATGGTTTCAGATACATAGTGATGAGTATTCCATTACTGAAACCCAATGTATCTATCAATCAGTCCCCAGCAGAAGACTCAAAGTTGAAAACACATGCGTTAACTTCTTTGTGCAACTCTGTACTGGGCTGACTGTGGTAGGCTGACAGCTTCAGGCTCCATTGCCATGAGGGTTAAATGACAGAAAACATATGATGCTTCCTATCAGACACATATGGTGATGTGTTTGTTCCTTCAGAACCTGGTGTGAAGAACATGTCACAACAACACACCCTGCATCGGCAGCAGCAGGAACATGGCTTTGCTGCCTATCCATGCCCTGGGATGACATTATAGCCACTCCACTCCTTAAAGTCACTGTATAGGAACCTCCAGCTTCTGGTGTGTTTCCCTAAGTCCAGAAAGGGTGGATATAAAAAAAGAACAAGTGGACTGGGGAGATAGTACAGTCGGTAAGGACTGAGTTTGATTCCTAGAACCGAAGTGAAAAATGTTGGGGATGGTATAATATACCTATAATCCTATTTCTGGGAAGGAAGAGGCAGAAGGACTCCTTGGGCTTACTGGACAGCAATCCTAGCCTACCCAACGGGTCTCAGGTCTGAGAGAGACCCTGTCTCAAAACACAAGGTGGATAGTGTCTGACAAATGATGGATAAAGTACCCTCTATGTTCCACATACTTGTACATGGCATACCCAAGTACAGTCATACATATAAACATGAATGCATACACAAAATCACAGAGGAAAGTAAAAAGGACATAAGAAAGAAGTGAACTTATAAGCTGGGGCTATAGGTCAACTAATTGGCTGGGTTTTGCCTAATATGCCCTGGAACCAGGGTTTTATTCTGCAGTACTACATACGTCAAGCAAAATAGAGCATGCCTGTGATCCCATAAGGAGATGCAGAAAGGTCAAGCTACCTAATGAGTTAGGACTCAGCCACAGTTGGAGCCTCCATGAGGCCCTGTCTCAGAAAAGAAAGAAAGTAGCCACATATAATGCTGAAATGCTTTAGAAACCACAATTTAATTCAGGGAGGGACACTGGCAGTCTTACGCTTTCTGCAGCCAGAACACTGGTTTAGTCAGTAGTTAGTAGCTCCATTGCTGACCTGCAACCTTTGGAAGATAGGGTGTTATTCTCAAAGTCACATATCTGGAGGGAGGGAAGCTGGCAGCATGGCCAGGATTACTTCCTATATGCAAGACCTTTCCGAGCTGGTTATAAAGCGAGAGAACGTCCCAGCCAATGGGCTGCAGTCTTCACCCATGGGGGAGCAGCTTTGGGTGGGCAGAATTAGAAAGTTCCAAAATGGGCAGCCATCTTTCAGTTAACTCACCAAAATGACAAACACAAAGGAAAAGAGGAGAGGCACTCGGTATATGTTCTCTAGGCCTTTTAGGAAACATGGAGTTGTTCCTTTGGCCACATACGTGCGAATCTGCAAGAAGGGTGGTATTGTAAACATCAAGGAATGCCCTATAAGTTTTACCATGGCAAAAACGAAGAGTCTACAGTGTCACCCAGCACGCCGTGGGCATCACTGTAAACACGCAAGTTAAGGGCAAGATTCTGGTCAACAGGACAATGTGCGCACTGAGCACATCGAGCACTGGAAGGGCAGAGACAGCTTCCTGAAGAGGGTGAAGGAGAACGATCAGAAGAAAAAGGAAGCCAAAGAGAAGGGCACGTGGGTTCAGCTGAAGCACCAGCCTGCGCCACCAGAGCAGCTCACTTTGTGAGGACTAACAGGAAAGAGCCTGAGCTGTTGGAGCTCATTTCATACGAATTCATGGCCTGATGTACAAAAGGACCCGGACTGCCGAGTGTTTTCTTTAGGTTGAAAAAAAAAAAAAGTCCCAGAACAAAGGGCAAATGTGTTGGTGTGAGAAGTGTCACTGGAGTATTCGAAAACCTGGGGGCGGGTCCTCATTTTCATCCCAAATCCACTTAAGGCCACCCAAGCACATTCCTGGGACCCTTTCCAACTTGATGTGGTGTGTTCAGGAAGTACAAATAAACGTAGCCAACACTGAGTAAAGCCTACTGACCAAAGCATATCTTTTGGGTTTAAAACTTATACCACATTTTGTGAACGCCGGGATATAGTAATACTGAGATCGCCTTCTCTTTTCATTAGATTAGTAAGAAGTAACTGAGTTTTAAGAGGTTCTATATTCAAATGAATATTTCTAAGCATTATTTACAGCAGCTAAAAGATGGGGAAAAAAACCTAGTATCCATTGGCAGTGATTGTACACATTAATATGGTTATTCACATGGCAGAACGGTGTTCTGTTCTCAGAACGAAGGAAATTGGGACCCATGATACTTCAATATTATATTAAGTGAAATAAATCAGCCACAAAATACAAAAACTGTAAGACTGGCTTAAAGGAGGTTCCAGAGTGGTTGGAACCACCACAGGAGCAGGGAGTAGAGTGGTGATGTGCCAGGGACTGATGGGAGGGGGAGCTTCAAGTGATTACTGAATGTGCTCAGAGCCTCAGCCTCACAGAGAAGAGTTTGACTCTGAAATGGATTTACATGTCACTGTCTCAGTGTATTAGTGCAAAGGTTCAGACGGTAAATTCCATGCATGCTATATCACAATTGAAGATATATTTGTTTTTTATTCTTGGTGTTTTGGGACAAGATTTCATTCTGTAACCTGCTCTGACCTATGTACCCAGGTTGATTCTTTTAGTTTTTATTTTAGCTCACAGAGATCCTCCATCTTCTGCCTCCTGAGCACTGGGATTACAGACACATTTATCTCAACAATAAAAAATGTAAACCGTGTGGGGAGATGTAGTTCAGTGGGAGAGTATATTTTTTTGCATACACTTTCTTTAGTACCATGAACAAACAAACAAACAAACAAACAAACAAACGCACGCACGCTCTGAGGAGAATGTACTTGCTGTACAGTGATGAGGACCTGAGACTGATTAGATTCTCTAGCACCCAAGTAAAAGCCAGATTTGGCATCTTGAATCTGTAACCCTCATGCTGGAATGGTGAACACAAGCAGACCTCATGAGTTTACTGACAAGCCAACATAGCCAAATCTGTGCCTCCCTGGGAAGTCTGACTTCTGCTAGGATGTGAGAAGGGGCTTGGGATATACATTAGTTGGTAAAATGCTTGCTATGAAAGCATGAGGACCTGAGTTTGATTCCCAAAACCCATACAAGAACTTGAGTATAGTGATGCACACTTGCAATCCCAGGTTTGGGAGGTAGAGATACAAGGATCACTGGGACTTACTGGCCTAGACCTTGTCTCAGAAAACCAAGGTGGCTGGCTCCTGAGGCATCACATCCAATGGTGACCTTTGGCCTCCACATTTATGTGTGGTGCTTCATGTTTGTGTGAACAGATGTGTATGCATAAACAAGCGTGTGTGCATGCTCACACACACATGCACAGACCCACAGGCATGCAGGCACACCACACACACAAAACCAAATCACCACAAAAATTCCAGGACATGAGGATTTAACTTCTGCTGTGGGCTTGGAGAAATGGCTTCCTGGTGAGCTAGTGGGCAGGTGGTGTCTCCAGACATGGCTACTCCCTATCCCAGGGTCTTACCTTAGCCTTACGCTTGCTGCCATCCACGAGCATTTTCCAGTCAGAGCCATTGTTACTGTAGGCAATCTTGAACTTCCTCATGAATACCTTGTTTTCTCGGTGCTTCCCACCTTGAATGATGACACCTCTTACTATCTTCTCATCTCCTAGGTCCACTTGGAGCCATTCATTGATGTATGGGTGGGGTGAGGGTGGCAGGGCCCAGCCAGTACGACTGGTCACCAGGCGGATGTTTTCTGGCATCCAGTTCCTGTCTCCTTGGTTGGATGCTGTAATCTGGGAGTCTGAAATAAGTCCAGACACCATGCCCAACATTCCAGAGCAAGGGTAATCTAGATGTTGGGAGAAACAGATGGGCTGAGGTTATTTTCTCAGAGACACCATGCTTAGAAAGAAAACCTTGTATCCATTTATATGAAATCTCCAGTTTCTGTACATTTAAAGTGTCAGAGCCTTCTCTTCTGCAGGTCTCTTCCCTACTCTTATCTTGTCCTTAGACTCATATTCCCATAAAGAAAACCTTCATTCAGAGTGTCACCACCCCCACTCCCCCACACCCCACCCCATGGTTTTTAGTTCTCCTCAGTTTAATGTCAAGCTAAGGTTCCAGTTTCTTTAGTTCCTAGAAGTTTCTCCCATTTCAAGGAGAAGTGTTGTCTACAAAGAATTTGTGGTTCATGATGGAACATGTGGTCAGAGATACTTAAGGAAATATATCCCCAAATAAGAAATTGCTGAAGCAAAGTGAATTTGATAAGGAGGTGACAAAGGAAGAGCCTGGCTCTGCACGGAAAAGGCAGAGGTGTGTAGGGAGCTGAGTGTCCATCTTATCAACTGTACCCAAGACATCTAGTTTTCTGTTTTTAGTCTGTTTTAAAGATAGGGTCTAATGTAGTCTTGAACTTGCTAAGTAGCTGAGGCTAAGGATGACTTTGAACTTCTGATTCTCCAACCTTTATCACTTGAGTGCTGGGATTACAAGAGTGTGCTACTATGTTCAATTTATACCGTCTAATAGATTGCAAGCACCAGGGATTGGTGCATGGTAAGTTAGTCAAGCATGCTACTAACTGAACTACATTATCAGCTCCTATCCTTCCTTCCTCCCTCTCCCCTCTTTATTGCGACAGTGCCTCTGGCTGGTTTGGAACGTATGGAGGTTCACCTACATCTGTCTTTTGAGTTATGGGATTTAAAACCATTCTGCACATGTATGGAGGCCCCAGACCACCTCTGTTGTTATTTCATAAGAGCCACTTGAATTCTGAGATTAAAACTTACCTCTTTGATAGATCTCTATTATTTCAAGAAAAAGATTCTATCTAGGTTTAAAAATCACATTTTGGGTGCTAGGGAGTTAGCTCAGTTAAATCTCCAGAATCCATTTTAAAAAGCCAGGCACGGTAGCTGACGTCTATAATCCAGCACTGGGTAGGTAGAAACAAGCAGTTCCTTGAGCTCACTGGCAGCCAGCCTAGATGAATTAGTGAGCTCCCAATCCTAGTGAGAGACTGTCTCAAAATAAATAAACATGGGCTGCACTTGTGGAATGACAATCGAGGTTGTCTCAGGGTCTTCATACTTTTGCATGTGCACCTCCAACATGTATACCTCCCATGAATTCAAACACCCATATCTCATTTTGGATTCAAATCAGTGATCTAATATATTCCAGTTAACCAATTCTCCCTCACATTCTGTAGATAGATTTCCTATCACTGCCTTTGGTCAAGATGTTCAGCTTTCTCTCTCCTGATTTCAGAGGCACAGCCTGTGCAAATGTCAAGATGCAGTTCAAGAGTCACGGAAACTTCTGCCTACTTGGGATAATTCCCCTCCTGGGAATGTGATGGCCCAGGCAGGAAGTGTCTCCCAGCTGGGACAGAGATGTGCTGTGAATGAGATTATGAGTCTTGTAATCACAGATAGACTATAAGATCCCCAAGAGCAATGGAGTACAAAGTGGACCTCTTCACATCTTCTGTAGCAACAGGAGAGTATCTATCACTGATCGATTGATTGGTTGGCTGTTTAATAAATAAGTGACACCAGTTATCGTCTTTGCAAAACCATACAGTTCAATTAGGGGCATATATATATATATATATATATATATATATATATATATATATATGACAATCTAATTTTCTTTGAAATAATTCCATTCTGTATAATGTGATAAATAGCAACGTAAAAAAAGTATAACCACCTTACGTGACTAAAGTACAGTCCCTGTTGACCTGAAGCATAGGCTGGTCAGGATCTCTCTTAACAACCTGTACAATTCTGATGCTGTCTCTTCCATATTCAGGGCTTGCAAGCAAGGCTTTGGACACCACACATTCTAGCTTCTGGCTTGCACATATACTGATACTAATGAAATGAAGCACTTCCTCCCTGGGTGGGGGTAGGGTTTTCCCCCATTCTTCCTCTCCTCTAGACCTGCTTATTATCTAGCTCTTGCCACCATTTAATTTCTGGAAAACACTGACTCATCTTCAAATTTTATTTAGCTTAGTCAGTATTTCCAGTCTGTAATTAAACACATTTTTCTTTTTCTGGTATGACTTATGATACTTTATCTGTATATTTTTTTCTTGAATTGGCAATCTTATCTACTCTTTTAGATGACTGCCTTTTGCTAGTTCAAGTTTTATGTTCTCTCTCCCTCCCTTTCTCTCTACCCCTCCCTCTCTTCCTTTCTTTTTTCCTTCCTCCTTTTTTTAAAAATCTTTGTTGTTGTTGTTGTTGTTGTTGTTGTTGTTGTTTTGGCAAGATCTCATGTCCCAGGCTGGCCCTCAATTCACTTTTGAGAATGACCTTGAACTCCTGACCTTTCTGCTTCCACCTCCTATGTATTGGGGTTTCAAATGTGCACTACCATGTGGTCTCTGAAGTGTTGGGTGCAGAATTCAGGGATTCCTATGTGCTGGGCAAACATACTAACAACCAAGCCATTTGCCAAGCTGGATCCTAATTTTATTGAGAGTATGAAACAAGTCATATTTTTTCTGTTTTCTGAGACTTGCTGAGCTTTTTTTTGCACACTGTCATCCTCAACAAATATTTGCTGAATGAATCAATGTATTACAACAGTCAAAGGCAGCTGTCGCTTCTCAAGACGCCTTCCTGTAACTCAGCCTGGCTATTTGCTCTGGGTGGGAATTTGGAAACCAAGAACAAACTCAATGGGAAATTATTTTTAAAGATTTAAACAAAACCATTTGCTAAAGGACTATGAAACTCTTATGTTAAAAACAGAAGTCCTGTTTCTTGGCTACAGTGGTCACACCTGCCTGACATCCAATTGGGTTCTTTATAAAGGTGGGTGATGCTCAGCTGGCAAAGTCGGCCAGATGTTACCATCTGAGAAATTCACAGCTAACTTGGATGCTACAAGCAGAGCAGAGGCTGCACAGATGGATGTCCTTTCTCTTACACAGAGATTCTGGACTGTTTCTTTCCCCAGACGTGGCGAAAGCCAGTACACCAGTCGGTCAGAAGTCAGAGTGTTGAGCCAGTCCCCAACATTTCTCTGTGAATGTCTCTTGTTTAGGGAAGTAAATTCACATTGTTTAGTAAAGGGAACCTTGACTTGCCCTTGATTGGAAACCACAAGACTCACACTGTGCATTTGTGGGCATGTGTCTGAGGGACAAAGGACATCATCTTGTACTTTCCATGATGTTTTTTGAGACTGAGCCTCTCACTGGCCTAGGGGTCACCAGTTAGGCTAGACTGGCTGGTCAGCAAATTCCAGAGAGCCTCTTGTCTCCACCATCCTGGCTCTGGATTTCAAGTGTATGCTACTATGCATGCTTTTTTATGTGAGCTCTGGGGTTTGAACTCAGGTCCCAAGCTTGTAAGACAAATTCTTTACTGACTGAGCTATTTCCTCAACTTAGACCATAATTTGCTTTTAATAATGATGAGGGAAAAATTATATTAACAATTAATTCAAGGTTCGAATGAGATGCTAGTTTACAGCAGGGTTTCCTTGGCAGGCAGGCTTAGATGTACTTTTGCCCATGTTGTTAAATTTAACAAGCAAATAAACAACAGAACAAGAAATAGAATACCCAACTAGATTGGAATTTTAGAGAAACAATGACTAATTCTTAATGTATCCAAAATACTGCAATGGGAAATACATACACTAACAATTATTATTTTTAAGCCATATCAAGTTTAACTGGGGATTCTGTATTTTTTTTTTTTTTTTTTTTTGGCAACACTATTTTTTTGAAACCTTAAAATCAATCCTGGATGAAAGAGACAAGTGGATGATGTTATGGAAGGGGTTTGGTGTGGCTATTATTAGTGATATTAATTTGCCATAAGATCTCTGTGCTCGACTTTAAAAGAAAAACTGAGCACACCCAGTTAATCAGTTTTCAGAGTAAAAAAGTGACCACTTAGTATGGCAGTAGTTCGCAATGGGCATCACCTGGCCTCCTCTGAGGGCTTGGGGAGTTTCCTAAGGGTGTTGTGGTGTCTGGAAGGGTTGCCCTCATTTTTGATTGATAGGAGCATGTGACTATGGGAGAAGAGAGCACCACTGAGCCAAGCACAGGCTGAGGTCTCACAACCCTGCATAAGTCCTCCATTGTGATCTTCCCAGTTCATCACTCCCTTTGCCAAATGATGTAGCCACTTTAGAGAAACAAGGAAAACATTCCTTGCTCAATCACCTATAAAGCAGGGTATTTTTCCTGAGTGTATGCCTTTCTGTGAAACACCCCATCATATTCTCTGGATCTCCAGGATGGCTTTATTTCAAATGAATTCCTGAATTTGAAACCTAGATTCAAACCTGAGACTATAGAGATTTTGGAAGTCAAGTAAGTGATGTATTATGTCTTAAGTTTTTAATTCGCTAGTTTCTTTAAATGGTTAGATTGAGTTAGGACTTGCCTCCTCATAAAGAGAGGCTGAAAGTTCAAGGTTGCTTGTTTGTCAGAAGGTATGAGAAGTGAACTTCTTTATTCAGAAATAACCACTGAACACTATGGTGCCATAGGCCTATGAGGTAGAAAAAGCATGGTGACCAGGCTTTGCTCTCCTGCATTATCTAGTCCAATAGGACACCGATGACCTCTTTCATCAACCTGTACACACACACACACACACACACACACACACACACACACACACACTTTACCTGGGGGTTATCATGCATTCTGCTTAGTGAATAATGTCCTTGACTTATTGTATGGGGGCGTTTAGTGAGCACTCTATGAGCTAAATATGTTATGAATATTCTTCCATTCGATCCTCATCACAGCTCAGGTATCTTACAGACCAGAAACTATACATCTGAGATGCAAAGTTTCTTGCCTGCAGTCAGGCACTCACTGAGTTGACAGTCCTGAGCCACGCATGACCCTTCTGGCTGTGTAACCATCATGGTCACATTTTGCCCTATTAAAAAAACTTGCCAAGGTCAGTTTCTGGGAAATGACAGCCATTTCACTTGAGAGAAAACAAAACAAAACCCAACTATGTACTTAAAATAACAAAACAAGCTGTGTTTAAAAATAATAAGACAAACTACTTTAGATATTGTTTAAGTAAACAGGCCATTTTACTTTTTTTAAAAATCTAATAAATTTTTTGAGGGGGTTCAAATTCCTAGAATTACCTCTTGGGATGTCCTTATGAAAATAAAAAAATGATTTGAGTTCAAATAAATATTTTATTTAACCAAACGAATACAACATAAATCTTAAGAGACCGGATAGTCAGAGTTCAAAGTTCAGACTAATTTGGAGTCTTTATGAAGCTTGATTCTAAATAAAATTCCAGTGTAGTGACATGAGACCAGGTTAGAGAAATGGACCAGAAATTCCCACCCAGACCTCATGTGGCCTTGTGGCTATGAATTTATGTGTAGACTTCTAAATTAGGAACACTCTAAAGTTCCCTAGGACTTTCTGCTATTAACTATTATCAAAAACAAAAACAAAGTTATATCTGACTTTCCAGTGCCTGACCCTCCTCCAAATGCCCTTTTACCCAATTCCTGTCTCCAAGATCTTGAACTTCCTATGTCTTAGATTGTCATATACTACACAGGTCTGTGCCACAGTGGAAACAAATAAAACTCGGTCCTGACATCAGATCAGGAAAGTTTTACTTTCCAATATGGACTTTTCTGCAGATTGTTTTCATGAGTTACCTTCTCAACACAGCACCTCCACTCTGATGGGAAAGTCCCAGAGGGATGTTTTCCCTTCAAAAGTGAGTTTCCTTCCTTCCTTCCTTCCTTCCTTCCTTCCTTCCTTCCTTCCTTCCTCCCTCCCTCCTTCCCTCCCTTCCTTCCTTCCTTTCTTTTTTTTAGATTATCACATTTAGCAAAGAAAGCATAAAATGAATTGAGAAATTAAATGTTCTAAATATGAACACAGACAGAATATAGTGGTTCACTGAAGATTGGAAGTTGGTTTTGATTTTAATTGCCTTCTTAGTGAATCAATCACAGGCTCTGTGTTTCCATCTTTAAAAAATGTATTCTATGTGTATGTGTGTTTGCAAAGGTACTGCACCACATGTGTGCAGTGCCCAAAGATGCAGGAAGAGGGTATGGGGTACCCTGGAACTGGAGTTACAGACAGTTGTGAGCTGTCATGTGGGTGCTATAAACTGAACTTGGGTCCTCTGGAGGAGCAGTAGCTGCTCTTAACCATTGGTCCATTTCTCCAACTCCCATGATTTAAAATTTTTAAGTTACAAAGTTTACATGTTTGCTGCTGTTGCTTTCAAATACAAGCTCTGAAACATATCTACTTATATTGAAAGGGTTGGAACATGGCGGCTGTTACATCAGAATGCAGGGCAACACCACAGTAAATAATGGCTGTTACAGTTACAAACACCCTGGAGTCCTTGGGCCCAGTGCCAGCCTCATAGCCAGGCACACCTTGACTTCCAACCACCTGGCCTTACCCTCTCCAGATATTTAACAAGAACTAAGTGTATCTCATTTTCAGCTCTCAAATAGGAATGGCCTTTTGTTCCAATTTAACAAGGACTGCTCAAGTTCTGTCTGAAGAATGAGCCAGAAACTTCCATAAGTTAATTTTCATTTTTAGGATACCCAGTTAAGAAGTGGTGATGTGGTTAAGGGTTAAGAGTGCTTGCCTATCATGTGCAAGGCCCAGGTTCAATCCCCAGGAGAAACATACATACAGAGTCATTAAAAATAGAAGAAAAATTCATGACAGAGTTGCCAAGGTGCTAAGGGAGTGAAAGCAGCCCTTGTTTTAGGTCAAGTTCCTTAAGTGTAGCCACCTCTGAACTTCAATACTGCAAAGAGAAAAGGCAGTGTGGAGCCTTCCACAGAGCAGTTGTTTATTAGGACCCAATACTAATGATCAGCATGCTGCCTTATCAGAGACCATTCAATAGAAGGGGGGGGCACTGACAGAAATAATGCCCTTCAATACATAGTGCTAAATGCTCATGTCCATCTCTCCACCTGCCGTGGGCTGTAGCCTACATGGACTCAGAACCGTGGCTGTTATCAAGGAGAGGAATACCTGGCCTGGGAAACTCTAAGTAAATCACGCAACAAATGGCTAATGAGTTAAGGTGGAACTTGAATTCAGACATGTCTACATCCAGTGTACAGTCCCTTATGGCTCGAGTGAAATGTTCCCCACAGGTACATGTATTTGAACACTTCATCTCTAGCTAATGGGACTTTTGGGGAAGGTTGTGAAATTTGTAGGCCATAGCACATCACTGGACAAAGTGAGTCACTGAGGGCAGATCTTGACTTCTTGTTTTTTTCTCTGCTTCCTAACTTGGATATAAAGTAACCACTCACTAAAGCTACCATGCCTCCCTGTCCTGGTGGACCAGGTCTATATCAACTGCAAGCCAAAATAAACCTTTAAGTTTCTTCTTAGGTATTTTGTTATAGTAACGAGAAAAGTAACCGATAAAGACCTCAACTACCAGATAAATATGAGCAGATTGCCTTCATATTTGAACTTATGAAAAAAATCTTGAATGGAAAAGTCTACATCAATTTAGAGGGGTAACTTCCATACTGGCACTTACCTGTTATCTTGCAGCCATAAACTTCAAATCTCATAGATATACCAGTTTCCCAGGATATAGGTTTGATTCGGACAAATCGAGTTATCAGTGGTTTGGGGAAAACTCCAAAGACAACATCTGTGGGGTTGGTATTTCCCTGAAAGATCTAGATGGGAGAGTGTGTGTTAACAAACTGTATCAGAAACGAATCCCAGAAGCTGTCTACAAATGCTTGTAGAAACTGCTTACAGTTCTAGCATTTCCTACCAAGGTTGGTGTGCCATTAGCAACCTGCCATGTAATTTTCCCAAATAACTGTAATCAAAGAGAACCCTGTCCAGTGTAGAATACCACCCTAATCATGTATTCTTGAGTGGCTACAGCTTCTAAAAGCACTGTCACCAGGATGACATTTATTAAAGGACACATGCTGTCATCTTCAAAAGTGAGTTGTTAACTTTACCTGAAGAGCCACAGCTGCACACATTCCACAGGAGGTCTCTGTCACCACTCCCCAACCCCCAGTAGCTCCTTGAAGAAATTCTCTTTGAGTTCTGGGTGAAGTCTGGCTTTTTTTTTTTTTTTTTTAAATTCTAGCTCATGTTCTCAGATACAACCCTAAGCCAAATACCTTCCTTCCTTTCCTCTTTCTTTTTGTAGACATTGTTGCTTGTTTCCCTGGCCAACTTTGAATGTACTAGGTAAGTGAAGGTGAAGGTGACCTTAAACCCCTTGTATTTTTGCTTCTACCTCTCAAGAGCTGGGGTTTCAGGGATGTACCATGTACACGGTTTATGTGGAAATTGAGATGAACACCAGGGCTTTGTGCATGTGAGGCAAGCAGGCACTCATGCCACTGAGCCACACCCCCAGCTTCCTGCCCTCTTTGCTTACTAGGTCCTTTGGCAAATGTTCTTAGTCATAGATCAGTGGTTTTAATACTTAGGAGTTATTGGTAAAATTATATTTCAGTAGTCAGAGGCAAAACTAAAAAATAAGTGATTTTTAACTGAAAACTCCTAGTCTTCTGTTTCTAGGTACAAATGGGTACTTTGAGTCTAAGAACAATGAGATATGTGACCACAAAGTCAAGAGGGCCCAGTATAAAGCAGGTGCCTGTGAATGCCCTTTGGGACCACATGGAATGTGGTGGTGGTATTTACAGGATCTTTGTACACCATCATGGAATGTTCTGGCAAAAACCTTCCTCAGATAAAAGTGGAATCTTCTGTTTTCTAGATTTGTGGGTCAGCTATGGATGAGGATGGCAGAAGTATTTAAACCAGGCAGTTGTGGTGCATGCCTTAAATCCCAGCATTCAGGAGGCAGAGGCAGACAGATCTCCATGAGCTCAAAGCCAGTCTGGTATACACAGAAAGCTCCAGGACAACCCAAGCTACACAGAGGGACCCTGTTTTAACCCCCACCCCCCACCCCCGTCCAAATAAAGTAATAAAACAGCAGTTCTCTGTGGTACTGGGTGTACCAAGCATAGTGACTTTCCTCAATTTCTCAGTTGTTATTACCAGAGCCTTTCTTGCAGGGTATGGAGACTCTCCCCATCTTCCAATATGTGTCATGCAATTTCCTGAACTTTACTCTTCCCTCCAGAGAAAGGACACAGCAATGTCACCAGACTGCTGCTTTTGAACCGTTTTGAGCATGCACGACCCTTTGTTACTTTGCAGCAAACATCAAAAATGTCCTCTGTACTTCACTTCTACCTCAGCATCTCCCTCTGGGAAATAATCTGCATGGATACATTTTCATGTGGCAAAAATAATGAGAAGCTTCCAGAAGTAGTAGCACTTCAAATTCTGCCGTTCTTATATACCCCAGCTAGTTCTCCTAGGGAGTGGATTTGGCTGAGGAACCTCTGCACAGACGGGGATGGGGAGAGGTGAGGTGGGTGTACTCATTCTGCTAATGCCGAGAACTTCTCGGCAGTCTTGCTGAGAAGCAGGCAAATTCATATTCCGTCCAAAGAATGAAGACTGTCAGGGCAAGCTAGGATTGAAAGTTGATCTTGACACAATCCAGCTAATGAAATCAGGAAAGATGGTGAGATTTATGGCTGGATGAAATGAGGAGGGCTGCAGGAACAGATGTCAGCTGGATGCTCTGGTTTTATTTAGGTTCAGTGAAGACCCCATATGCCAAAGCTCATCCCTGCTGCATCCTCCTTTATCCTCTCAGCCTGGGAGGCTTGTGTGTGCAGGGTTGCTGTTGCTCTAAAACACCGAATCATGAAACCCCGGACATTACTGCCTTGTGTCTTTTCCATAGGGCCAGCTGTGAGGGGTTTTCTTTCCCAGGTGGAGATGGGGTCCCATGTTATTCATCTTTCATAGCCCTTGTACTGTCTACAGAATCTTCCATAGAACTCTCTTCCCCCCCACCTCCAAAGCTGTCCCTCTACACTTGCCTCAATCTTGTCTGCCCTCCATGAGAAAGGAATTTTGCCACTGATAAAGGGAGTCACTATCCATGTTTTATTTCATACTGCAGAGCCTTTCCTCAGTTCTAGTCAAGACTGAGTGTTCAAGTAAGCTAAGGCCTTGTGAACTGAACTGTCTTCTCTACAGAGTAAGTTTGTGTGTGCATACAAGTGTAGGACGGGGGGCAACCTCAGGTGTTGTTTCTCAGACAGCATTCATCCTAGTTTTTTTGAGACAGGGTCTCTCACTGGCCTGCCAATGGGTTTCATGAATCCTCCTCTTTTCACAGCTCAGGTCTGGGGTGGCAACCACATCCCACACCACTCTCTGCTTTAAAAAAAAATCTATCTATCTATCTATCTATCTATCTATCTATCTATCTATCTATCTATTATCTATCTATCTATCTATCTATCTATCTATCATTTATGTATCTATATATTTTATGTATGTATTTACTATGTATAGCTATATGCCATGATACACATTGGTTATTCTATTTTTACCATTTGGGTCCTAGGAATGGAATTTGGGTCATCAGGCTTATTGGTGAGCACCTTTATCCACTGAGCCATCTCACTGGCATGTGTATGTATGTATGCTTATATATATTTAAAACATAGGCTCTGGAGATGGAACTCAGGTCCTCAGGCTTGTATGGTTAGAAATTTATTGGCTGAGTATCTTCTCCAGTCCCTCAAGCATTTGAATTTGGGTAACATCAAATATGAATTCTCAAAAATCTTTTGATTAATAAATCAGAGCAAGTATAACTTCAAATAAACAGGGCTGGCTGAGGGAGAGAGATAACTCAATTCCTAAACAACAGAGGGCAGGACAAATGTATTGCTGGGCTGAGCTCAGCTGTTCCACTGGGTGAAACTCCAAGTGAGTAGGCAGCATGCGATCTGTGTGATCTGAAAGAACACAACAAACCGCCCACAGTTCTGTTCTTACAAGAAGACAGCCAATCGCACTTGTAAATGAGTTTGTGACCACTGGGGGTAGATGAAAGGGTGCTAGCCCATTACAGGGAGGAAAAGAGGAAAAGATGTGTGAAGGAATGAAGAAACACAGGGCGAATCCAAATAAATGAAGCCAAACAATGTGAGGAACTCCTGAGGTGGGCCGTGTTAGGCTGTGCATTGTCTGTCCCTGGGGTTGATGTTGAGTTTTTGAGTCTGTTGTTTAATTCAGCTTATGCTGTCTTTTTTAGTGACATCTGTGTAACTTCCTCTTGGCCTTGGGATCTGGGAACATGAGACTCTTTGGTCAGATTTAAACCCCTAATTGCACTTTTCATTTTAAATCAATTCAAAAAATAAACCAAGCCTGACAGAAAAATCCCCATATAAACAAATAAAATTTGATCATGCATGTGAAGGACTTTAGTAGGGGGAGGGGCAGGAGGGGCAGGAGACAAACTTACAATGGCTTTATTTCCCTCTTTCAGGGTGATCCAGTCCTCTCCATTAGAACTGATGTCTACTCTGTAAGTCTTGACATAATATTTCTTCTTGGTTTCCTTGGAAATGGCACCCTGTGTTCCTACAGCAGTAACAAATCGCAGGAGGCCCAAGTCCACCTGCAAGAAAATAACACATGGGTTCAGTCAGCTGCCTCATCAAGCACAGCTGTGACCTAAGCAGCTTTTCCTGCAGGCTCTGTACAGGGGTTTCATCCATCAGAACTAGCATGGCCCAATGTGATGTCAATGGCCCCTATCTTCCCAGCCATCCTCTAAAGAAAGGCAAAGGCTGTCAACCCGCCTTCTAGGTATTTATGCCTGCATAGGTCAGTGCCGCCGCCAGCTTGGATCAGAGAAACTTCTTCCTGCAGTAGGTAACAATCTCTACAGAGACTCAGAACTGGTCAAAGTGCAGCGAGTAATAGAGTGTTCAGCTCTTAACAGGGCATCTACACTATCACTTCTAAAGCTCGGGGAATACCACAGAAGCGGGTATGGAAAGACTGTAAGAGCTGGAGGAAGCAGTGGAGTTTTGTGCAATGCTGTCTTCCAGGCATGGCATAACTTACAGCCACCAAATTTGCCTACATAAGACATGCACAAGAATGAATCTTTCCACATTCCTCACCCCATTCCCTGAGAATCTATCAGTGAAGGAGTGAGAAATATTTTCTTAGTGGTGTAGCCACTAACCAATTGCTCACACTCCTCTGAGCAACCCTGAATAAAATCCATTGGTACACACACACACACACACACACACACACACACAGAGAGAGAGAGAGAGAGAGAGAGAGAGAGAGAGAGAGAGACAGAGACAGAGACAGAGACAGAGACAGAGACAGAGACAGACAAAGAGAAAGACACAGACAGACAGAGAGAGATACAGAGAGAGGCAAAGATAGTAAGAGTTATGAGAAAGAAGGATGTTCTCACCACTGCAGCCAAGATTACCTGATCCATAGTACAGAGGAAAAAATTGAGTTCATGTCAGTATATCTTCCAAGACATTTAACACATTTCCCAAAGTATATCATATGTGTAATTTTACAGATGAAGAATCAAGACGGACAAGACAGATGTACACATTGGCTACTGAAGAGGCATGAACTAGGCCTCCCATCTGACCCAGTTGATCCTGTGTCCCAATTCTTTGCAGCATTCCATCTCCTTCCAGTGAGATGCTGCCAGAAAGGGCACTGATGTGAGTCCCTAGGAGTGCTGTGGTTTTAGGAACAGACACAGGTAGAGTTTGGGATGGTCTGAGGAGAAGAATGCAAGAAGGCTGGCCCCATCTGAAGCTTTTTCTTTCTGATTTTCCATGTCTTTGCTATAAGCAGCTAGGCTGAGAAACAGATGGGTCCCCAGACATGATGGGGAGGAAAGACATCATGAAGCAAAGCTTGTAACCTCCCCTTGGTCAGTTTCCAGTGAGGCTTCTAAACAAGAGAGCCTCACTTTGTGTGTTTGTTAATCTCATACCCTGAGCTGTAGTGGGGACTTCCAAGTAATGATAAGTTCTGTTCTGTTATGTGTTCCCACTGTGATTAGCTAGCTGTCAGAGCAACTGGGCAACTGGGCAACTGGTCATGAATTGGAATCCCTGAACACCTCCCCCTAATGTGTATATGTAGTTGTTTTAGTCAAGGTTTCTATTCCTGCACAAACATCATGACCAAGAAATAAGTTGGGGAGGAAAAGGTTTATTCAGCTTACACTTCCACATTGCTGTTCATCACCAAAGGAAATCAGGACCTGAACCCAAGCAGGTCAGGAAGCAGGAGCTGATGCAGAGGCCATGGAGGGATGTTACTTATTGGCTTGCTTCCTCTGCCTTGCTCAGCTTGCTTTCTTATAGAACCCAGGACCACCAGCCCAGGGATGGCACCACCCACAATGGGCCCTCCCCCCTTCATCACTAATTGAGAAAAGCCTTATAGTTGGATCTCATGGAGGTCTTTCCTTAACTGAAGCTCCTTTCTTTGTGATAACTCCAGCTTGTGTCAAGTCGACACACAAAACCAGCCAGTACAGAAGTGTGTGTGTTTATTTGTGTATATTCAGGTACATTTTGTGTTTGTCTCTGCAAGGGTGGAATCATAAGCCAGTGATATTGCAGACAGCTTTTTCACATGGGTTTTGGGGATTGAATTAAGGCCTTCAAGTTTGCATGGCAAATTACCATGCCAATTGAACCATGCTCCCAGCTTAGGAAGACCTTTCCTGTTTCTGTTCATATTCCTCAAGTTATTTTCAGTATAATCAAACCCTTTATAACTTAAAACTAAAACTCATGCTTAGTCTCTATGTGTTGAGTGTTTTCACCGTCCTTTCCTTAGACATTTCCTGGAAAGCTGTTTCCTTTTATTTGTTGTATGACTTGGATTTTACAGAGGAAAAAGGAAAAGAAAAATGTCTTTTTAAAAAGGATACACAAACATAGTACCTTTTAAGGACTCAGAGAGAAATTACCTAATACACCTGGTTTGCATTGACCAGACATTTCAACAGAACAGGGGAACACAGGTTTCTTCCAAAAAAAAGAAGAAGAAAAAAACCAACGAGGTTGGAGCAAATCCTCATCCCCACTCAGCTTCAGAATTCTGTGACTTGACAGCCCAATTTTCAGAAAACACTCTTTCAATTAACCCTGCAGTGGCTGTACACTCAGGGCTTCTGCAGAATGTAGCTTTGGTGGCCTGCCTGGAAGGCTACTTCCTCTGGTCTGTCCGGAGCAGCTTTTCCTGATGGCTCTGAAAGGAGTTGGAACACAGGTACAGGAGAAGCGGTACTCTGAAGGGAGGGTGAAGTCCCACAGTCCTACAACATTGTCTCCCCTGAGAGGGTCTCACAGTGTGACTGAATTTCCTTGGTCTAAAACATAAAGTTGATGCTCCATAAGCTTTCATCTGAAGCTTGTTGTGCAGAATTTGAGTTCACAGAGATCTACCTCCTTCTGCTTCTCAGCTTGACTGCCACTTGCTGAACTTCTGATCTCCCTGCCTCCACCTACCTAGTGCTAGGTTTATAGGTATGCAGTACCACACGCACCCTGTGTTTGTTATGGATGAAATCTAGGGCTTTGTGTATGCTAAGCAAACATTCTACCAGATAAGCTGTGTCCCACCCCCAGAGCAAAATTTTAATAGGAATTAATACTATAGATTAACAATGGCAGCCATTTCAACTTTCAATTTAGCAAATAAATGTTTATTCAACACATTTAAAACAAACCCAATGCCTATCTTGATAGCTGGCATTAGTAATTCTTTTCAGAAGGGAAGCAGGGACCTTCTAGTGAATTCTCCTTTCTTCTTATTCCCTAAAAACACAGGTTTCCAAAAGCAAGTCTGCCAATGCTTGTAATATTTGGCAAGTAAAACAAAAGATAGCAAGTTGAACTGAATTTCAGATGAAGAAGGGAAAAAATGATACTAACTCAAAAAAGTTAAAAATTAAAATCCCTACAAGATTTGTGCTTTAAGAACACTCACACCTGCAAGTTAATGGGCTGGAGACTTCAAGGGTCTCAAAATGCTCTCAGAACACTGAGGCTTTACTGACCATCCACTGAGTTATTCGAGAGTCATGCATGTCCACTTGCAAGCTGAAAAATCCTTAGAACATGGACATCCAAGGGAGCGCAGCAGGGCTCTGCTCTCCATGTCACACAAGAGGCTCTTCAGTCTGGGAATGATTAAACTCTCAAGTGTCCAATTGTAGCTCGAGTTGATTTGAAATCACTTTAGAACTCTATTCCCTGGATATACTTTCAGATTGACAGGCAGACACAGTGTCTCCCGTCGCCTGGCTTCCTTTAAACTCACTGTGTAGCTAAGACTAATCTTGAGCTCTTGATTCTTCTGCTTTCACCTCCCCAGTGCTGGGATTATAAGCATGTGCCACCACACCTGTTCTATGGGGTTCTGGGGATGGAACCCAGGGCTTTGTGCATACTAGACAAATACTCTACCAGTTAGACATGTCCCCAGCCCTGATATTTATAAAGTTCTAAGGGAGAGCTAGTTACTAGGCAGAAAAGAAAGGGTCACTCAGAAGTTGTCCAGGTACCAGGGAATCAGCTAATTTTTAGGAAGGAGCCTGGGGCGAAGACAAGCAATTCCTCAGTAGGAAAATGTCCTTAGAATACAAGCATGAATCACATGAAAAGGAAATGGTATTTTCTTTCTCAACAGCAATGAAACATACCAGCAACTTAACCTGTAATTGCATAAAGTTTCCTGCTGTGTTTAAACTCTGTGGCTCCTCTTATTTACCACACTGGGGTATTTAAAATTCTGTTTCATTTTTCTTCCTAACATTACTGCCACTGGCTTTACTAAAGATGGATGACAACCTCACAGAATCTAGGCCTAGACCACTGAGACCTAGAGAGGATACTATCTAGATCTCTGATAATCATGGCCTCCCTTGAGCTGTGGACTCAGCATTAACGCTGGGCATATCTGCCCACCAGTTCTTTTTCTCCAAGTGCCTAGGGAAATTCTGCTAATTATGACAATGGCCCAGTCTACTTTCATGTGTATTATTTAATTACATCAAAATACTTGTAACCTAATTAGAATATTTGTAATTTCTAACAGAAGATATTTTGATTGTATATCTTGACATGTAAAAATTCTTGTGTCATAAAACAAAATAAAAACAACTTTCTCCTCTTTCTCCCTCCCTTCCTCCCTCCTTCCCCCCTCCTTCCATCCCTCCCTCTCTTATTTCCCCTCTTCCTTCCCTTCTATTCTCCCCTCCTCCTTCTAGACAGGAGTGACCATTCCCTCGTCTCAGCCTAGTGGATAGGCCTGGCAATTCTTCTCTCTGGTAAGTTCATTACACAGCTCATTGAGTTCATCATTGTGTTCTTCTTTTAGTTTCATTAAGTCATTCATGATTTCTTTGGAAAAATATTTATCTTTCTGTACAGTTAATAAATTCCTAGTGAAGATTTCATAAAAAGTAGTAGATTCAAGAAGGAACAAAACTTCTATAAGATATCACTACTGGGACAACACACTGCACTCTTCCAGGGTATTTTTTCTATGACAATACATGTGAATATATATTTTTTGTAGTTATAAAAATAAGGTCATCCAACCCTGTGATCAATAACTTGTCATTTCCTTCTGTTTTATGGATATATCTCCTTGAGAAGAATACTCCTTCTTTCCTTCCTTCCTTCCTTTCTTCTCTTTCTTCTTTCTTTCTTTCTTTCTTTCTTTCTTTCTTTCTTTCTTTCTTTCTTTCT
>JANHMN010000018.1:51844503-51888762 GCA_030674055.1 Rhabdomys pumilio | reverse complement strand
TCTTTCTTTCTTTCTTTCTTTCTTTCTTTCTTTCTTTCTTTCTTTCTACAGGTTCTGTGAAGTTTAGGCTGATCTAGAACCCACTACTTAGCCAAAACTGGTCCAGAACTCTCAGGCTTCTCTTGCCTTATCCTTCTGAGTGCTGGGATGACAGGCATGTGCCACCACACCTAACTTGATCACCATTTTTAAGGGCATCACCCTGTTCTGGTGGATTTATGTCCTGCTACTTTTGAGCCTTCGGGTATTGGATTTAATGTAATAAGCGTGACTCAACCATGAGATACCCTACTGCTAGAGAGGTGTGTTCAGTAGACTTGGACAGATAGCAAAAGTGCAGCAACTTCAAATATGCAACCTTAGGAAGGGCACACACACACACACACACACACACACACACACACACACAATATGAAACAGGAAAGAAAATATACAAATGTTATCAGAGGACTGGGAAGGGTGGGGGAGGGGAGACATTTCACAGTTGACTGTGATGTCCAAATGTGTAGCAAAGATTCTACAGTAGGATTCTGAAAATAGACAGGAAGAGGAAGGAAGTGGGGCACACAGGAAGAGCAGAATTGACCATGAAGAAATGTAAAGATAAAACAGCCGTCACCAAATAGCCAGCTTTGCTTCTCACACTATAGAAGACACTGTTGGTCTGAGATGCATGGACTCCAACAGACACTAGATTTTCATAACTGGAAAGCAGTGATCAGCAGCTGTGGAGACAATGTAGAATCTCCAGATCCATCTTTGTCCAGGTCTGGACTTAGCTTTGCTTCCACCCACCTTCTATTCCAGGACACAGGAATGGTACACTTAAGACAAACAGCAGGAATAGTAGAGAAGCCAGCACTGCTCAGGGAAGTTCTCCACAGTGTACCCCTCTGTGTTCTGGAGGGTTCCTTTCCTGCATGTTACTCTCTTTCTGTACAGATATCCAGGTTCACAGGCACTATGATCAGGTAATATGCTCCCTAAACCCAAGCAGCTTTGTTTCTCTCATGTCTTTTGATTTTTAGAGAGTTCTTACTTTCTGATTTTAGAGTATTCTTACTTTCTAACTGTCATATTCTTGCCTGGAAGATGGATGTGTTTTCTGGTCTGAGTTTGGGGGAATTCTGTGATGAGGGATGGCGAGGAGGGATATGGAGTGGGGGTAGGCACATGTGCCATTGAACATCAAATGGTTTTCTCAGCTCGTTGAGCACTTCCCACTGGGGGTATGACACACATCAACATCTGGAAAGTATCCAGTGGTATGTACGCTATCTTCAGAAGTCCATCAGACTTTGGAGTTCTAGTGGCTGTTTCCTGAGCCAGTTTGCACAGCTCAATGAACA
Organism: Rhabdomys pumilio; assembly: GCA_030674055.1. Lineage (NCBI taxonomy): Eukaryota > Metazoa > Chordata > Mammalia > Rodentia > Muridae > Rhabdomys > Rhabdomys pumilio. Next base: position 51,887,413 of record JANHMN010000018.1, on the reverse strand, counting down.
TAAGTGACTCAATAAGACACTGTTTCCAACATTGATATAAAATTCTAACACTCTAGGTTGTCTCTCCATGTATTATTTTCAAACAAAGAACTATCAGGCAGGAACAAAGAAATCATTAGCTTTTCCTTTTAGGCGTGGGACAGAGAGCATGGTTAGTCCTACTGCTGGGGACCCTGGAAGGCAGGGGTCCCCTGACTCCTTACTTGCTCTTTCTGTTCAGGTATCTACAAGAATAAACACTTTATGGCCAAAGGCATTGTCTTCACAATAACAGGAAACACATTCCCCAGATAAAGAGAGGCAAGGAAAAGCTCACATTTTACTGAGGATCACTGGAGGACGAAGCGGCATTTCTCAGCATTGTATAGTAAATCACACAGCTCGCAGCCTTTGAGCCATGAAACGCATGCTGCTGCTTGCCATGATTGCGCACAACCGTCCATTGGTAATGTAATGTGGAAAACCTCATTTCCAAAATGAAAACCTGCCTTGCTCAATAAAATACGGCCCCGTGAGTGAGCATTGGCAAGGGAGTATTTATCAGCTTTTAATGCTCCCCTGGCAGGCCAGCACAACAGCCTGAGAAAATAAAGGACAAAAGAACTGAGGTCTGATTAAAAACCGGAAAGTCTGCTTGTGAGGGGAAGACATGGCAGATTTTCTTCAGAACATCTCTGATGACTCAAGGCTGTTTAATTCATCAGTTGATACTAAAGCTAAAGAAAATATTTTTAAGTAATTGTCTCATTTCCTTAGATAAAACACATGTTTTCTGACCTAGCCAGGCATGTAGACCTCAGCTATTCTAGGCTGAGTGGGTCTGATTCACAGCATCTGACCATTGTCTGTCTGAAACTCAGGATCTCTGGCTTTTTATAGATGCTAATCAGAACACAACCACCTAAGGTTAATAACATAACCCTTTGATGGTTAATAACATAATTCTCTGTATTATTTTGTCACAATTATTGTCTTATTTAGAAAAATGCCGATATCTAAAATTGCTCCTTTTTTAATAGAAAATTTGCATTGCAGCCTTCATGTGTAGGGTATTTAATTTAAGGGTGAAACTTACATGTGTTACCTCCTTCAAACCACCTATCAAACAAGGAACGTTTTATGGATAAATAAACTGAGAAACAAAATGACATACTCCCTTGTCCAGAGTCACCCTGTGTGGCGCATGGCACCCCACGCCGCTCTTCCAGTTCTGAGGCAGCAGAAATACGATCCAACAGTTATTCTTTGGAAATTAAATATTTTGTGCAGTTATGGGAAATATGAGGCCATCTGTGGCTATCTTGTTGATTACTTTAAACTGCACACAGGGCTACTGGAAGAGTTTACTTTGAATATTATTATATGGTGGAAAAATAAGCTGGTAGTTATGAATTCTTTTTTAAAGTTCAAGACAAAGAACCAAAGTTCTCTGGTCATCTTAGACACTTGAATAAGTTCTTCTGACCATAGTTAAGAGAAAACTAACTTTTGGTTGCAGCTGCATCTGATTTCTTGACACAGTAGTTCCTCAGACATTAAGGACAGGTCAGGGAGTATGAAGAGCAACTTGAACCTGTGCAGGGCATCCTACCCTGAAGGGAAGGCAGTGGCTGGCAATTTACAATGCAAGTGTTTGGTGTGTCTATCTGTTCATTGGGAGGGTTAAAAAGCAAGGGAAAGTTACCAGATTTTTGTCCTGCAGTAAGAGAGGGGAAAACCCAAGTAAACAAACAAACAAACAAATGAAAATGTCAGCAGAAAGTATACAGGCTGCACTGAACTGCTCAGCAAATTCTGGGTTTAGGAAATCAGGGGTGTTTGGTAGGCACGCTGTGATCAAAGGCAGAGACCTAGGATGTGGTTGCGTAACTCTGACAAGGAAGAACAACCTGGCTAGGCAACTCAATTCCAATTCAAGGTTTAGGTTTTTTTTCCTCTCTTCAACAAAAAATATTCAGTTACTTCTCATGTTATTATGGGTACTATTTGAGAAATAATCCACACCCCCACACCAGGGCCATTAGATTGTGAGGACTACTTTCCTTATTAGTTTTGTAGTTGGGGTGTGTGTGTGTGTGTGTGTGTGTGTGTGTGTGTGTGTGTGTAAAATTGAAGGAGTGGGTCTTCTACAGTTTTGTTCACTATTCCTTAATACCCCTAATCCTTAGCAGATGGCACCAGTGTTCCCTGTGTTTAAAATCAGTGCTGTTCTAAGTCCAGCATGCTTGGCAAGATCTGAAACCCCTTTCTTCCAAGCAAAAGGCAACTGTGTGATATTAAAGTCAAGAAGAAAATGTCTAGGCCACTAACAGTAAGGTGGAATGCAATTATTCTTATCCTCATATTTTGCACTGTGAATATTATAACTCTCCATAAGCTTTCCGGTCCTTTTGAAAGGCTGTTACTTAAAGCTTGAGTGCCATTGAGTCTTCCTGGTTGGGCCCACCCTGTATGGAGTGGTCCTTGTTATTCATTTATCAAATGGCCTCTCACGAACTTAGTGTCTCTTTTGGAAGTTGGCTAAATGGGCAGCAGTCTTGCAATAGCTCTTCTACTGAATTGACACAGTCTCAAAGACTTGGTCCTGCCTGCCCACATTCCTGTTAAGGAGCAAACATGATAGCCTAGGGTGTTTATGTATGAGCAGTTAGTCTGGGGCCTGGGACTCCCTCATACCTTTCTTGTACTTTGGCAAAAGTAACATCAAGATCTCTTCACCATTGAAAATCATAAGGTTCACCTAATTTTCAATCTAGGTGTCACTGTAGAGCTGCAAATAGCAGGCAGAAGCAGAGCTAAGCTGGATCCAAGGTACATCAAAGGTCTCTCTCTCTCTCTCTCTCTCTCTCTCTCTCTCTCTCTCTCCCTCCCTCCCTCCCTCCCTCCCTCCCTCCCTCCCTCCCTCCTAGTTTCTTGGCAGTTTAAAAAGATTTCAAACTAAAGCAATCAAGACAACATTAAATAGAGAAGGGATCTTTCTATTTAAAATGCTGTCCTGGGGATAGGAGCACGGTTTGCTCAGTGAGGTGCATGCTGTGGAAGCAGGAGGACATGAGTTTGATTGCCAAAGCCCACAGGAAGAGCTGTTGTGATGCACACACACACTTATTACCTCAGCACAGGGAAGGTAGATCACAGAAGGATCTCTGTAGCTTACTGGTCAGCCAGTTTAACCTATCTGGTGAGTTCTAGGTCTGTGAGACACCGTCTCAAACACAAGGTGAGTAGCTGCTAAGGAATGACATTTGAAGTTATCCTTTGGCCTCTACATGTGTGCTCACACATGTCCATAACTGTCTTACACACATGTACCACCCCTTCCCTCCAATACAATGTGGTTGTTCTATTCTACACATATGAGTCTTTTTGGCTACATTGGGGTGATTCCTAAACGACTGACCAGAGATAAGCAATCATAGTCAGCATCTGCCTGTTTCACAGTCAATCATGCCTTTAATTTCTCCTTTGCCTAAAATCTTTGTTTAAAAAACAAATGGGGGGATGGGGGAAATTTCTGAAAACTAAAGGCTTGCAGATGGGAGTAATGGCCTCCATTAGTCATTTGCCCTATAAACTCTGACAGCTTCCTTTCACACGGTTTTCCATGTATTTCTCACTGATGTAGGTGGGCCTCTCTCAGTAACGAGAGTTTCATGTGCTGATGGAGTGGTTGTGAGTTCAGGTGTCGAGAAAACTCCTCCACTTGGCATAAAACATCTTTCCAGGAGCTGACAGGATCACTGAACCTGAGGTTAGAATGAATGTGGCCAAGAGACCAGACAGAAGAGAAGGATCAGGCTGCTTGGTGCCAACTGTCACAAATTGTGTGCAGTCTCTGGAGGAAAGACCATCATTCTGTGTTTTGTTTGTTTGTTAGCCTGAGGCAGGGTTTGGCTAAGTGGCCTTGCCTGTCTTCATACTTGAGGCTTCTTCCCCTAGAGCCCTAGCATTACTGGCAGGGGTCACTACTCTCAGCCCAATCATTTTGAGGACAGATAAATGAGGCTGTGACTGCATTTCCCTGTTAGAAACCTTACTAATTCACTGCTATACTGATTCTTTTCCTGAGAGTCATTTATGAAGGCAATGGTTAAGGCTTTCAAAAGTACATTTTCAAAGAATGACTAAGACTCATGATTAGAACTCATAGTGGATGAGCTGAACAAAACCCAGGCTGTGGCAGGGAAAGAGCATCCACTGGGACATGCCTGGATAGAGCATGCAATGGAGACAGGAAGGAGGCATATTCCACAGAGTTGCAATTGTCTGCTTCACTCCGAAGCAAGGGACAAAATGGCAACACAGTGCTATGAGAACCACATGCCTCCTTCACAATCCAAATGCAATCAGCTCACACAACTGCAAATTATTTCCACGTTTCAAGAAAAATCCAGATTGCTAATTTCAAGCATTTGAGCCTGGGTCACATAATGCAAAAAATAAATAGGCCTGGCTGACAACTTGCTAAACCACAGGACACGGAACAGACGTCACACAGGAGTATTGTGCTATTTGCCCCTCTCCTACCTCAGCTGGGAGTCTCTAACATACCAGAACAGTGGCTGGCATTCATCGACTGAACCCATTATGGGGTGTGTGTGTGTGTGTGTGTGTGTGTGTGTGTGTGTGTGTGTGTACATGCACACACACTTGCATGTGTGTGTGGAAGTTGGAGGTTAATATCATGTGTCTTCCTCAGTCTCTTTTCACCTTAGTTTTAAGACATTGTCTTTCTCACCTATTTCACTGGGTAGCAGGTCAAAACCCCCAGGGACCTTCCTGTCCTCTCCTTCCCATCATGGAGATTCTAAGTACACACTGTCACTCTGACTTTTTCTGTGGGTCCTGGGAATCAAACTTAGTTCCCCATGTTTGTGTGGAAAGCAGTTTTCTGGCTGAGTTATGGTTGGATACTTCAACCATATTCTTGACAATGATAAGAAGCCACCTGTCTGATGCAGGTAGCCAGGCTGCAATGGATGTAAACACATAAGAAGGAGTGGAGGAGGCACTTCTTGGCAGAGACACAGAGCTAAAATGCATTGGAATGTTTCAAAGAGCTTCCCTGTTCCCACAGGACCTAGCAGGTTTTCTGATCAGGGAGAATTCAATTACATGGTAGTTATACTCTGAGATGCAAAGTTAAGATATTATAGCACATCACTTCACATGGTCTTAATTAAAATGCCAGAAATTGAAAAGAAATGGAATGATGATTCTTAATGTGTATAATTTGTGTGTGATAAAAGACCTTAATTGAGATGAATCTAAAATGAGAAACACAAATATCCTAAATCTAGACATTTTGTAGAAAGTGACTGATAAACCAGATTTTGATGTAAACTATTCTAGAAAGCAGCAGTGTTTTTCTCTAAGAGAGCTAGGCTACTGTGTTGTGGAGTTGAGATGTGCAGCTGAGTTTCCAGGTGGAAGCATGTATTAGTGTCTCACACTCCCTGCCAGACATAGAACAACCAGAAGTCTCAAAAATTATCTTCATGGATATTGCACTAAACGAGATTTGTCTACTTAATAGCCAGTTGACCTTAGAGAAAACATACTAAACATACAAAAAATTATTGTCTGCTTTCCTTCTCTTCTGTGTCATATGCACATATGTGTATGCATATTTTACATGTATACAAGTGTGCAAGATTTTTTAATATGTTAGATAAATAAATAATTCTATTATGGTATGGATGCCTTCCAAATAAATAATGATGCTATTATAAATAAATGCAATCATTGGAAACATGCTAAGCTATAGAATAATATAATGTTTGCACCATGAAATATTGATTGAGATTAGCAACACCTGGTGTGGATTTTAAAAATGTTACTTAAAAAGATTAAAATATTCGATGGTTAATATTGTCAACTCGACAATAAAATCATCTATGAGACCAAGCTCTGAGGATGTCTGAGAGGGAGTTTACAGATGAGGCAGACTGAGGGAGTAGGACCTGCTCTAACTGTGGGTGGCACCATTCCATCAAATGGGTTCTGGACTGTAGGAAAAGTAGAAAGCTGCTTCAGCACAATCTCTCTGCTTCCTTACTGTGGATACAAAGTAACAATCATGTGCCTCTGACCCTTGTTGTCATCCCATCCCCATCAAGATGAACTATACCCCCAAACTGTAAAGCCCAAATAAAGCCTCTTCCCTTGAGCTGCTTGCATCAGGTTGTGTCACAGGGAAGAGAAAAGCAACTGATACACCACACAGAGTCATGAGTTCCGCTATGGATCTTTCATTAGAATGGATTTTCCTGGATATGTTTAAATAACCACTAAATTTGGCTCACCGCATACATACTTATTTTGTTAAAATTAGGAGCTTAAAAAGTTATTTTTTTCTTTTTCCTATAAGCTCCACATGCTTCTTAATATAGCAAAAGGATTTGTCACAACTTCACATTTCTTATGATTTCCTCACTTCTTTTCATTATTCTGAGTATTTCCCTGTAGAAATTGAGTATTTATTTCCAAGAGCCTCTCGAACTGAAGGCCCTGCTTAAGTTCTTGCTCCTGTAGCTAGGAGCCTAACTGGGTCTGGTCTTTCTCTAGTCTGAGGTGGGATTTACCTGCTTTCACAATATGTAAATACTTCAAGTCTAGAAGCCACAGACAGCCAAGATGTCCTTCTTCAGGAAAGTGGTGTGCTCAGAAACATGATTTTTGTTTAAGGAGAAACAGAGACTGGGCATTGGTCAAACTTTAAGGTAGAAGCAGGCTGTAGTGGTCGGTAAGTCCTAGCCTCGCAGAAACTTCCTTCAGGACTGGAGACACATAAAAGGCAAATGTTTGGGTTTCATCTTGTCACCCATGGTCTGTATGTCTCTGCAAACTAGCTCAGAAGACTCAATGGAAACAGACCCACCACAAGCGGAGTTTCAGCATGAACTCCTCAGATGAGCTTTGTGGTTGAAGCAGCCCTAACAATTACTTGATCTAAGGGGGAAAAAACTTTCTTAATGGAAAAAAAATTAGCTGCCTGCTGCCTCACACCATTATCAATAGTGTTTAAAATGAGTTCCAGCTACGCTCCAACATACTTATATTTTCATCTCAGGCAAGCTCAGAGCACTAGCCGATCAAGTACATTTATTTTTAATAGAATCATGGAATCTTAAATGCTTGAAAGGCCCAGAGAAGCTGTCTTATCCAATCACCTACCCCCTGAAGAACAGTATCGATAGCCCTCCCAGGCTTGCTAAAAGAATGAAAGGGCTTGTTTATTCTCTTTGCTAGATCCATAAAATGTAGTCAGAAGTTTAAAGCATTAGAATTGTAAGGAAAATAAAAATTTTGCTGGAAAGAAGGCTTTGTTCTCCTGACACAAGGCAATTAGAAGAATGTCATAAATGCATTTTTAACCCCTTGAGGCAAAGAGAACTGGTGAAAAAAATTAAAGCACAAGACACATGCACAAGTGCACATGTGATTATTCTTAGTCATAATGTGTGAAATTAGTCTCAAATGCCTACTCTCATCAACTGCTGGAAATACAAAAGCATAATGCATTTTATTACTATTGGGATATACAAAGCATTTTAAAACTTAATGTACTTTTCTCTCTTTATTGGAACCTGAGTCGAATGAGATTAGATGGCTAAGGCAGGGGAGGGAAAGGGTAAAGAAAGGAAATAATGCATGTATGTTTGTATGTGCATGAATAAAGGCACAAATATTTGTGTGCACATGAGTGTTTATGTATGCTCACACAAATGCACATATTTTATACACATATATGTTTGCGTGTGCTTGTACATGGAGGTTGAGTGTACTTGTATATGCATACACTCACTTGAACAACAGTCTCCTTTCAGGTCAAGCAACCCAAACTACTCTTTTGATGTTGACCAAAATTCACATGCTGATGTGGAGCTTTTAAGTGATGCATTAATCAAGAGGTGCTTTGCCTCCAACCATATCTAAGCCTGGGTACAAGGGTGCAGACCTCTCTGCCACCAATGGAGAAGGTGTCTGTGGATATGCTAGAATTTTCAAACTAGGGTTTTTTCCCAGTTCTGAAGAACATATTTGGCTTTACCCTGGGGTTTTCAAACTCCAATATGAAAGTTATTTAAAGCTTAAGAATGGGTGTGTTACATTACACACGGCATAAATGTAGCCATTGCTCCTAAATGCTGACATTAACACACGCTGTAAAAGGTACAATTATTACCACTGGGACAGAAATCAACAAACCTCACCAAAGGAATTTCCTAAAACTGCTATCATAAAATCTGTGCACATTATGGATTTCATTAACATTTTACTCCCAGAGGATTCCCAATTGTGTAATAGCAGAAGTTCTTTAAATTTTCAGTACTGTAGACAGGAACAGGTTTTTCACCCCAAACAGATGTGAAACCATCAGTCATCCCTTCTCATTGGTTCACAGATTTGGTGCTGGCTAGTAACTAGGAGCACTTAATGAGCTGTCATTTAGGTAACAGATACAAAACTGTAGTGTTATTTCCCATGAAAAGATAAATTAATAAATAATAGACTGGTGTTGTAACCTCTGCTCACCACTCTGGAATATGTTGGAAGTTAAAAGACAACAACAATAAACTTTCGATTGACATGCTTCAGGAGATCTAAAAATCTGTCTGTGTGAAACATTTCACATATGCGGGAGAGCTAATTTCATTTTCATTTTGCCCAGATCTTGTTGCTTATGACTGACAATTTCATCCTGTGTTTCTCTTCCCCAGACTCATTCTTATCTCTGAATTTTGAGTGTGATTTAGTAGTGGTCTAAAATAACATCTGTATTTATTTAGTTAAAAATACTTCAGTAAAATACTAAACTAAAAATAGAGAAACTTGAGATAAACAACAGGGAAACCAGTGATATGATTTTCCTGAAGAGGGTAAACAAATATATCTATATTTTTGGAAAACAAAAGAACCAGGCTCCAGTTTAAAGAGCATCATGCATCAAGTAGCTTAACACACACACACACACACACACACACACACACACACACACACACACACACCAGTATCAAATCACTTGCCATTCAGAAGCCTGATCCATCTTATGATTTAAAACCTGTGTCCAGGGTACTGTGAGCAAACTCTTGATGGTTGTTTTTTAGGGGGCTGGACATAAAAAAATAAACATCCACACAAATGTTTTTTGGTAACCAGAACTATTGTGTGGAAAGGCACATGGCCCACTTGGGCATATCCCAGGGGTACTGCTATTCAGCCTGCAAGTCACAGAGAAGTCCCTATGCCTACAACCTATCTATCCTACACAGTTTGAGCCCTGCCCACACTTAGAAACTTCTTCATACATCATCCAGTCCAGTGCAAAATTGTAGCTTCTGCAGTGATGATTCTAGTTACTAGACACTATCTTCCAACCAGTAATTAAGCAGGGGCCAGCTGGGACTCAAAGTGCTATTGCTCTTCAGAACATCACTTTCAGATGGATACATGCTCTACATAGCTTTCTAAGAGCTGAGTAGTAATAAGGGTGTCAACATTCTGATTTGCTGCATGGTCTTGAGAATCTCTGGATCTTTGGGGTTGAACAAACAAACAAAAATGATGTTAACACCAACTTTTGGTCCTATTCTTTGAGTTGAGGAGTCCTAAGAAGGAGAAACAATGTCTTCTAGGATATAACTGGGAATGGTGAATGTAGGTTCTGAAAAAAGACACTGTCATTACAATAACGAGAAGGCAAAGCTGCACATACCCTTTCAGTACAGTTCTAAATGAACAACAGTGGGCCTTTCAACATTATTTGCAAACATTATTCATGCTCTCTAGAGAGCGTTGACATGAAATACTCATTAGCAAAATCATTTGTCTGATTTCTAAAACAGAGTTAAGCAGTCAACCAAAACTATATAGACCATTTTGGTAACATCTACAGGACAAAAGAGTCAGTTAAAATATTGAAACAATTACGTTACATGAATTTCTGTTTTCCTACAATCATATCTACCCCTTAAACTCCTGAAACTTAGAATTTAATGCATCTCTATTTATGACCTTCAAATGACCTGTAATATTAAAGGCTGCTAGGTAATTTTAGGAAATGTGGCTCAGGGGACAGGAGATTCTGCAACAATGAATTTAGGGTTTTGGTGTGAACATAGCCTAAGTATCAGACCTGTGCAAAACACTAGTCTATACGGGAAGTAGATGTTCAGAGCAAAAGGACTTGCCAAGATTCCCCTGGAGGAATATTTTAAAGCAAATTTTATATACCTTCCAGGTAAACATTTAGAGTACTAATATTAATTATAACACACACACAGAGAAAGAGACAGAAAGAGAGAGAGAGAGAGAGAGAGAGAGAGAGAGAGAGAGAGAGAGAAGGGGGGAGGAACGCACACTGAACTGAACACCTGTACTTTTCTAATTTGGCTAAGACTATATTTTACAGGCAGCATTCCACATTTGGGAAGGGAAACCTAGTGAGCTATTTCTGTCAGTTCTCTAGTTACAGATTTATAAAGTATCATTTTATTGTAATTTCAGCAATTTGCTAATGATCAGAATGAGTTAATGCACCCCCTAGAGTGTCTGGTTTATAAACACTGAGTGTTTACAGTCAGAATAACCCTGCCGTATACACATTCTGGATTAGTCAATTTGGCAGATGGAAGAGATCATGAAGAAAGCATTACAGATTGTAAACCCGAAACATGCTGGCAATTTCTCGAAAACTCGAAAATGATTTCAAACAAGGTACTTTTTCCATACTTAACACCTGAGAACAAAGAATCACTCCAGAAAGTACAAAGGAAAAGAAAACGCTGTCTAAAATTTATAATACAAATAGCTGTCTACATCTTTATGATAAACCACATCAGTTTTTAACTTTCAATTTGGGGATACTTTCAAGGCTGCAAGCAAGGGCTTCCAATCAAACACTCTGAACTGGATAAGCAAGCACTTTTTCCTACCTAAAAGATGATTAAAATGTATATTAATGTTGATTGCTGGATGAAATCTTCATTTCATTTGATCCTTGAAAGAAGTTCAACTGGTTTTGTCTTCTCTTAAAGACAATTCAATGCTTGTGTCTATATGATGTGTGTGTGTGTGTGTGTGTGTATGTGTGTGTGTGTGTATGTGTGTGTGTGTGTGTGTAGAGGTGTGTAGAGGTCAGAGATGAAGCACAGGTCTGTCTACCTTTTTTGACAGGAACTCTCACTTGCCTTGAGTTTTCCAAATGGGCTGCTAGAGTGGGATAGCAGCAAGCTTCAGGGGTCCTCCTATTTCCTCCTCACCAGTGCTGGGATTACAGTCCACTTCCATTATAGATAGCTTTTTTATATAGCTTCAGGGTGGAACTCAGGACTTTATGCTTGCACAGCTATCTGCTCAGTCCCTGTCTCAGGCTTCAAGTTTCCTCATACTCCAATACCAGCAAGTTATAACTGACTACTATATGCCTAGAGGCTTGTTCAGGTGTGAATTATCCACACCAGGGCTAACTTACTAAATGAACAGAATGTGGCTATGAAGCCAACTGCTTCTCTGCTCCTTTGGAGTACTCAGAGCTATAAATAAGCTGTTACAAAATTTCTTTGTCCACAAAAGACAATGCTCTCCCATTTGGAGAAGAATGAAGTTTCAGCCTGAGTTGGTGTATCAATTCTATTTCTACAGTCACTGGGGGTGGTGGTGGTAATCGATTATTCCCTGGTGCCATTTTTATTTATCTGGGATCAGCAGAGTTCATATACCACCCAGCCTTATGTCTTTTGCAGTATCGTTTATTTTTTATTTTTTTTAATCTCCTGGCATTTTAATCAGGCAAAGTCACAGTTGTTTTGAGGAAAATGCTCCCAAGAGCTTTAATTAAAGTTGGAAGGATAAATCTGTTTACAGTGTGGTGAACACCATCATTAATAAAACATTGGAATAATTAACAAATTAAATTCTGCTTTGAGTGTAAATGGCTACAGTTAGGATCTATGAGACCGTGTTTCTTGAACAAATACAACATGATATGTACTTTGTGTGGAAGAAAAGAAAAACACAGCCTGTGTTTCTCTGAGATTCTTAGTGCTGTGGCTGGTGGCGCTTCAGTGACTAAAGGCCATTCACTGTTTTGTAGGGAAAGAACTTCATTTCCATGTGTCTAAGGTTAGGCTCTAATGACGTATATAAAAATAAAAATCTTGTTTGCATCATGGATACAATGAAAGAGAAAGACTATGGTTAATAAGATAAGCACCTTAGAATACAGATCACAGAATGGAGTATTCTTGGGGAAAAGTGAGCAAATCTTATAGTGTGCTCAACTATGTTCACTGACAAGAGGTTTTTGTGAAGTGGCCTTGAGCAGGGTATAACCACTGGAGAACCTTCCAGTCGGGACTTCCCTTCATGTTCCGGATTACCAGGCAGCTCCTTGTCTTGTTTTGAAGCTTCCTGCAGACAACAGATCTCACAGGAAGTGCCAGTGTGGACGTTCATATCCATGGCTAACGATGTATTGTTGTGTTTTTTTTAAATGTTACTTGGTAATTTCCTAGAGAAAACAATGGGAACTGAAGGCTGTTCCTGTCTTTAAGGAAAGCCAGTTTCCAATGTTGCTTTATTAACTTAACACATGCAAGTATTTGTTCTCGTTGTTGCTACAGCAACGTGTTTTGTGGGGGCATATTTCATGCAAAATGGGATAAAGCTGAAAATCAAGACAAATGTCATCTGCATAATCATGTGCATAAAAATAGAAGAGTACGTGTGCACCGTCGTACGTGCAATGCTGCGTGATTAGCAGGGCCTGCCTCGGCCCTTCATCTGAATTATGCTGTACTTGTTGGTTAATTTATAAAACATCTATCTGATGAAAACAACCAGCCAACCACTTCCAAGAAGCTTCAGAAAAGCTGGAAGCACATGAAATTATTCATAATTAGGTGATGGGTGGATGATAACTGCTCCTGCTGTGAACACAGACGTAAGTGTGTAAATGAGCTGTGAGGGCTAAGGGAAAAGGAGGACCATTTTACCTCAATGTGAATGAGAGGCTCAGCTTTCATGATAGTCACCTTTCATAGCCACTGAGGGGCAAAGTCCCTACACATAGCCAACAGAAGCATCTTCATCAAGAGAGAAGAGGAGGATAGAGTCCGGTGCTCATGAAAGTGACCTGGGCGTGTGAAGTAGAATGAATGACAAAGTCACCACACTTGGTGATGTTAAGAAGCAGGTGGCTCGGGAAGCCCCAGCATACTTTGCTTCCAAGTTCAGGGTTCCACCTGTGGCCTTGACTACTTGCTGATTTTCCTCAGCCTCGGTGTCTGCTTTTAAAATGAAGTTTTCCAGGATTAGGGGATTGGATCAAATCTGTTCCCTATTGGAACTGGGGACGTAGCTAATTGAAAGGGTGTTTGCCTAGCATTTAGGAAGCCTTGAGTTTCATCTCTAGTACCACATAAAGCCAGGTGTTTTGATCCATTTAGCACTCAGGAAGGGGAGGCAAGAGGTTTGGAAGTTCAAAGTCATCCTCAGGTATACAGAGAGTTGAAGGGCATATTGGTCTATGTGAGAGTCTACCTCAAAAAGAAAAGTGTCCAAAAGCTATTAAGTGGCCAGGACACCTCATAGGCGAACAACAATGGGGAGGGGCTTATAAGAAATGCCACTGTCATTAGTACATTCACTGAATGTAATATATTTGCTGAATACAGTTTGCCCCTTTCCCTATGCAGAGGTAGGCTAAGTGTGGCTGGGTGATGAAGCACTGGCAATGGGACATGAACTGCTTACACAGGACTTTCAACAGCTTGGGTAATTGTCCCAAGTGTCCTTCCTCTTCTGCCTTTCAGATAAGAGCTACCCCTTGTTCAGCCTGGTATGTAAAGGTCTGGCCCCCTCCCTCCAGCCAGTCCAGTGGTGGAGGAATGTAAATAGAAATAATCCTGGGGATTATTTATTGTTATTAGTTATTGACATGCTTCTGACCACACTATCCCATGAGAGAAAGGTTTAGATAGCATTCTTCTGCAGCTTTCTCAGATAGCACCTAGTAAAATCAGTATAAGATTCATGCCATTGACAAGTGCTTTGGGAATGCCCATTTTGTCTCTGTATTTCTGCCAATGAAGAACTGGTTCATGCAGAAGAATTGCAATTATGGCAGTTTCAGAACCCCTGCAGGACCACAGGGTCCCCGTTATTGAGTAAAGTCTACGTTACCCAGAATAGAAGTGCATTACCAGGCAGACATGCTTAGCACTGCAAAAATGCAAGCTACCTCCAGAGCTGTGTCTGTCACTCACAAGGAGCTGCATTGGGTTTGGAGACATGAAAAGACAAGCTACCATGAGCAATTAACTTCACCTCTGACTTCATCTAGAGCAGGCTTCAGCAATCCTAAGTGAGACCTCATCTTTTCCCAGCATTTCCACATGGCTCAGTGTTATCATTCAGAGGTTAGCATGAGTTCATTCTACTATAATGTGCGCTTTCACTTTAAGTGTATGTTAAACTAATATTGACCTTTGCAAAGTAAAACAGAATCCCGTATTTGTGCTCAAATGACTGAAACTTCAACAGACATGAAGAGAGAGGATAAACCATCTCGGCTTTCTTCTTGCATAGAGATTCTCTCTGGGAGTTAGTCACTTTCAGGCAATAAATGAAAGACAGGCTCTGCCTACTCTTCAGCCAATTGATTGGCATATAAGCAGAATTTTCATGTGCACATGCTTCCTTAGACAATGGTGCTGACTCCATGAAACCAAGCACAGGGTCTTGGATAGTAGTGTGATGGTTACACATGATTGCCAGTGTGATGGGATTTAGAATCACAAAGGAAACAAATCTTTGGGCATGTCTTTGAGGGATTTTCTAGATTAGGTTAATTGAGGTAAGAAGACACACTCTAAAAGTGGACAGCATGGTGTGAGGTCCCAAACTGCATAAAAAAGAGAAAGTGAGCTGAGTATCAGCATTCATCTTTCTGCTTCCTGATACAATGTGACTAGCTGCCTCTGGCTCAGGCTGTCACATCGTCTCTTCCATGATGTATCACCTGAAAGAATGAGCCAAAACAAACCCTTTCTCCCTTAAGTTGCTTTTATAGGATATTTTGTTACAACAAGAAGTCAAATAAACTGTACAAGTGGAGACATTCAGTTGCACAAGGGTAGGTATTCAGAATGGTACCAGGATGACTCCTGGAAAATGGTGAGAGTAGAAGACCTGAGAGATGAGGACCAATGGCTGTATGTGGCTGCAGTAAGGAAGGATCTAGGAGCCTAGTAAAAAGCAGTAGCTACAGAATCATTCATGAAGATGCACATATGTGGATTCCATACTTGTCCATAAATACAAGTTAGCAGATGCCCTCAATTAGCTACACAGAATCATGTGTATTTTACATGTTCTACTCCAAACAAACAAACCCTAATACTTGTAGACAAAGATCTCAAACACACACTAGAGTGAGAATTTCTGCATTTCATCAGTGAAATAGAAAGGTGTCAACCTAGGACCTGAATGTGTAGTTGGTAGGGGAAGTAAGGTATCTATTCAAACTCTGGAAAAAACAGTAAACAGGACTTGAGAAAAAAAAAGATGTTTTCTGAGGGCCACCTGAGCCAGCTCTGCTCCTCTGTACATGAATGTGATCATTTTGCACAGGCTGAATTCTGTTCGGGGTTCTTTCACTTACTCACATGTGGGTATTTGACATAGCACCCATTTCTATTTGACAGCCTTTCCAGGTCCCTCACATGTGTCAACTGTGCCCAGCTTTGTGACACCTACCTGAATCCACTCCTTGTAGGAGTCTTCTCCTGGAGTCCACCCATTTTCAGGGTAGTTCAGGCGGGAGCGCTCTACAGACCAGTTGGTGCCATACTGTGAAGATGCAGTGATCTGGTCAGAATGGATCTCTCCAGATTCCATTCCCATAGCCTCCATACACTTGAAATCTGCAGACAAAATATGAAAGGCTTAAGACAAATCTTAAATTTAATTTAATCACTCATGGCCTGGGGAGATGGTTAAGGAAGTGTTAGGATAAGCATTTGCTCCTCTTAGCACTCAAGTAAAAGGCAACTGGACCCGTGATCTCAGCACTGGGAGCCAGATCCCTGGGACTCGCTAACCAGTCTAACCAGTCCATAAACTCTAGATTCATGGAGAGATTCAAAACCTAAGGTGGACAGTGATTGAGAAAGACACACAGCTTTATGTACACCTGAGGCTTACACACACACACACACACACACACACACACACACACACACACACACAAAGAGAGAGAGAGAGAGAGAGAGAGAGAGAGAGAGAGAGAGAGAGAGCTTGCAGAGTTCATTAACTAAGTCTGACAAAGTATTCAACATGGGATTACTGGAACATGGCATCTATAATTATGTTTTCCTGAATGGGGATATTTAAAAACAAGATTATGAATGTCAGCACAGTTATTATTAACTTTCCCATGTGGGCTAAGGTTGACAAAAATGCTATTTGAAGTGGAGGGATGTGGTATGGTTGAAGAGTGCTTTTGCAGCGTGGTCTCCCACATAGGTCTCATGCCAGCACTTTGTAATCTGATGACATGGGGCATACCACCTGTATCCCTGCACACTGGAGGTGGAAGACCAGGAGTCTATGGGGGTGACCCTAGCTGAGATTCCTAGTAGCAGGGGATATGGAGACTGACATAGTCACCTCCTGTAGTCAGGCAGGACTTTCAGTAGAGGGAGGGGGACATCAACTCACCCACAGAACCTTCAATCCAAAATTTGTCCTGCCTACAAGATGCACAGGGATAAAGATGGAGCAGAGATTGAGGGAAAGGCCAACCAATGACTGGATCAACTTGAGACCCATCCCATGGGAGACAGCCAACCCCTGACACTATAAATGATACTCTGCTATGCTTGCAAACAGGAACCTAGCATAACTGTCTTCTCAGAGGCTTCCATCCAGCAGCAGACGAAAACATGCAGAGAACCACAGTTAAATATCAGGCAGAGCTCTGAGAATCTTGTAGAAAAGTTGGGGATTTGATTGTGGGAGCCAGAGGGGTCAAGGATACCAAAAGAGGACCTACAGAGTCAACTAACTTGGGACCATGAGGGCCCACAGAGCATGAGCCACCAACCAAAGAGCATACAGGGGCTGGACCTAGGCCCCTTAGACATTGGTAGCAGATATGCAGCTTAGTCTTCATGTGGGTGCCATAACAATTGGGCAGAAAGGCTGTCTTTGACTCTGCCTGCCTTTGACTCCCCTTCCACTACCTGGTCGGGCCTCAGTGGGAGAGGATGCCCTTAGTAATGGTGTGACTTGGTGTCCCAGGGAAGGCTAGTTCCCAAGGGGGTGTTTCCAATTCTATGAGGAGAAGGAGAGGGGGTAATGGGGAAGGGATTTGTGAGGGTGGAACTTGGAGGAGGGTGGGGGGCTATGATTGGGTTGTAAAATGAATAAATAAATTAATAAAAAGAAACATGAAAGAATAGTGTAAAAATGTAATAATGAAAATCCTGCTTTTATACATCCTACTTTTACTTTATAAGAAAATGGTAGTAAATTCCCTGGGATTTCCCATAGTCAACTGCCCTTGTGTGTGACTGCTCTGTGTACTAGTTATCACTGGCTGGTTCTGCCAGAAACCACCCTGTGGTTCCTGACACCTGTGCCTTTGAGGTGCCAGGGAGGCCTCCAGGTCACCCCTCATTGTTTCCATGCAGTGTTCAGTCATTTTCCACTTCCCTAACTACAGAGACTCACACATAATTTTATGGAGGAAATACAGCAAACAATTTTTTTCCCAATTGACACTCACACACATTTTTTTTTCCTATTTTCAGAAAGAGAAAAATCAAACACCGGGCACCACAGTTCACAGAACATTTCTTTAGTGTTTTGTCTGGCCTCAGGTGTGAGAGAAATAATGGGCAGTGTTTACTACAGGGCTTTGTGAGACGAACAAATACTGACCTTCTGAGATGCTGCTTTGCAGCACACTGTAGTTGGCTGAGAAACCTTCCTTTGCTATTGCGCTGTCAGTGTAAAAGACCATGGATAGAATGCCTGAAGAGGAGCGGATCCGGCCAGGAGTTTTCTGCCCACAGTAACGCCCAATGTGAGGGCCAACTGGAAAAGTAGAAGTACAGAGAATGTCAGATTTCCTCTACAGCAGATGCAAAAATAAACCACTCAGAAGGACAAGCCACAGCAGAGCACAAGGATTCTGTCACCTAACTTGGGTGTTGCCTGGTTAACTGGTGGACAGTGCATGTATTGGATGAATCTGTGCAGAGGATTTGAGAAGATGCTCAGAGGGGCACTTGCAGGACAATCATATTTCCCAGCCAGCACTGGGATGGAACAGGCTGGGGAGATGGTTCAGTGCCACAAAGACCAGTGTTTAAATCCCCAGCGTCTACATACAAAGTGTGCATGGCAGCTCAGTGGTAGTCCCGGAGCACAGTAGGTAGAGGCAGAGATCCCCAAAACAAGTTGGTGAGTGAACTCTGTATTCCATGACAGTCTCTCCCTCAGAAGAACGAGTGAAGAACAATAGAGAAAGACACCCAAATGGCAGCTTCTGGCCTCCACATGACCTATTCACATATGTGCACTCACATCGCATACATGAGAACATATATTATACTCCTACACCACGTGTGTGTCTGTGTGTGTGTGTGTGTGTGTATACATACACACATACAACCAAAATGAAATAAAAGCAAAATGACTCCTAAGGAATTATAACTGAGGTTGTCCTCGGGCCTTCACACAAGTAGGCTAACATGTACACACACAGAGCCTGCTTCAGTTGAAAAGAATGCAATTCAAGCCATCTTGTGGCACCTTGGTATTCACCTTCAGTCTAAGTTGCTCCTACAGCTCAGCAGGAAAGATTCCAGTTAGGCAAGGTCCAGGTATCTCACTTCTCCTTTACACAGAGGAGAGACTGGAGACAATGTCCCAAGAATCATTCAGGACCACACAACCCCAATTTCCTTCTTCCCTCCACTAGGTAGCCCTGCATTCTAAACCACTCAGATTATACATTTACACAAAACACTCTTCGGTGTTGTGACCAACAACTGATAGAAAATTCTAACCATTCAAGACTTAAAAACTATAAACACAATGTTTTGTATATGATAATAAGTTACAATCAAAATGAATGGAAAATGTATATTTTTGATTTCTGACTGTTTTTAACTCTTCCAAATTCAAGAATGGGAATTGTACTACACTTTCCATTAATGCCCAAGAAATGGCCAACAGTAGCTATTTGTACCCAGCAGGAGATATGTTTGCCTTAGGCCATGGATGGCCCCAACACTGACTAATTTGTGTTAAAGTCAAATTCTGATTTGGCTTGGTCTAGCTGTGCCTCTGCTGAAATGTTTTAGCCCAACCTTGGCAATGAGTCACTTAGTGCAGAAGCTCCTAGCAGCTGAGGGACCTCTCCACTGATCTGTTCAGATCAACAAAACAAAAAAAAAGTAGTCATTTTCTCTCTAGTAGTTTTTTTTTTTTTTTTAACTCACATATGGTAAAAACATACCAGATGGCTTGAATTTTGAAGGACAGTCTGGTGTAGACCATTTTCCCTTCTCAGAAAACCATTGTTCTATACACTTGAGCTACTAATCACTGCTCCACTTAAGGATCCCAGGAGGTAGACTTTTCCCTGTTCCCTAGGGTGGACAGACAGCTCTTCAAAAGGGATATGGGTCTTCAAGGACCATGAATGTAACCCGTGCAGAAGGCAGCTGACCAGGGTAAGATGAGTCAAGTATCATTGCAAAAGTGACCCCACAAGAGCTGGTCTTCCCGAAGCCCCACGAACCACCGACTTTCTAGTGGGAAGACAATCTGAAAACTTTGTATTTTATAGTATGTAGACCCTCGGCTGACAGGTTTTCAGTTTGGCCAATTCTCTTAAAAAAAAAAAAAAACTAACTGAGGTGCTCCATATATTTCAGTTTATTTTTGTTGTTGTTTTTGAGAAAAGATTTAATGTATGTCCTAGAATGTCCTCAAACTCGAGTAGCTGACAATGACCTTGACCTTTTGACCTTCTGTTTTCACCATTAGAATCACAGGTGTGTCCCACTATGCCTGGCAATATGCAGTGGAGGATTGAACCCAGGGCTTCATTAGATAAGGCAAACAAATCTACCAAATGAGCTCAATGCCCAGCTTTGACGAAATATTCTTTTTAGATACATGAACCAAGAGCTTTGTGAATGCTAAGTAAGCATTCTACCCACGAATCCTCAGCCCTAAGCCCTCTATGCATTACTCTGAATATGTAATCACTTGATATGCTCAAAGTCATCAACCTGACTGAATTCAAAGGCTGTTCTTTCTGCCATCACCTCTCATTCTAGAAACTTGGTGTGTAATGTGGTTTACCACAAGGAAAACACAAGGGTATCCCAGGAGGGAGAGTGATAATGATCTTTTAAAGAGCACCATACTGGTCAATAGCTTTGAATGTTGCAAAGAGAATTTTGTCACATTTGCCTCAGAAAACGGAACTCTCACTGTTTCACTTCTTTTCAGCTTAATCTTGGCCTGGATTTCTTCTGCAAGTGCTAGCTCTTTGCCAGGCTTTCTTCATCCTGGATGTGAGGCCCTGCCACTAATTCAACGATTCTTTTCTTGGCCAAGGAGCTCCAGGTTGTCCATAATGTATGCACAAAAACATCTTGCTAAAGCCAAGAACTCAGTTCTTCTTTTGCCTGGGTAAGAATCCCATTTTGGTCTGCAGTTATAAATGGGAGGCTTAGTGTCCATTCATCCTCTCTTCATGGTTCCCACTCATTTAAATTCCATTAGTGTGGTTTCATAATCTTTTTCTTTAGTCTGTGGGCAAACTTTTACAGTCCTAATCCTTGGGGTTGTTCCTTGATCACCACAGCCCCTGACCTTCCCGATCAACACTGGCAAGGGAAGCACTGACGGCCACCCTCCCCCTTTCCTATCTCCCCATTCCTTTGGGGAGGGTGACAGGGAGAGTCTCTTTGAGAGAGAAAACAGAAGAGAACTTGTCTAATGCAGACTCATAATTTAGAGACTCTCCATGACTCACTGGTTTATAATGTTGGAGGCATGCTGGGTAAATCTGCCTTCTGTCTTTTAGAACATTGCCCCCAGACAGATCCCTGTATGTCTCCTTAGGAGCCCTCAAGATACGAGAGTTTAAGGCTTTGGCGACAATAATACAAAGAGGTATTGAATTTTCGTGAGCAACAGGGGGACCTCAGCTTCGCAAGCTAATGCAATATTGATCTGAGCCAGGAGGACAAGGCCCTCTCATGCGCAACATATGTGCTCATTTGTGTTTTATTTGAACAGGCCTACTATTTTCTTCTTTTTGTAATTGTAAACCCAAAGGCCAAAGAGATCACCAAACCCAGAAGTATAATGCAAAAATAAATTACTGAGGACTTTAGTAAGGAGGATATACAAGCTCTGAAAAGCAGGACCCTAATTCTATCAGGTTGGATGTGAAGGTGAAAGAATGTCTGTCTTGTTTAGATGACAGCACCATACTCCATTATTCCTTCCAATAATCATAGCCCTACATCATACTGAAAATAATGTGGTCTTCTGTCTTCTTATATGAAAAAACGAGCAACAACAACAACAACAACAATAACAACAAAACACAAAACATCTTTGTTTTTTGTTTTTGTTTGTTTGTTTCACTTTTTGAGACAGCCTGGTACTTGTGTTGCCTTGGTTAACCTTGAATTCACCTTACTTAAGCCATCCAGGTTCTGGGATTACATATGTAACACTATGCCCATCTAAAGAGGTACTTATAAAGTGAGAAAACTTTAATACATCAGAAAGGAATCATTCATAGGCACTAGACAGGCCACTTAACTTACCATAATTTAATAAGCATATCGGTAGAGAGTCTCTAGAGTTTACACATCTATTTCTATCATAGGGGTCTTACTAGGCTACTCTAAATGTAAAAGTAAATTAAAAAAAAAAAACAGCAGCACTCATTTAGCTCTTAAGAAACTCATTCTTGACTCTCCTGATCACTTTTGCAATGTCAGTGACAACTAAGTTCTGGTCTTTCTTCCCAGCTCAAACAGAGGACTGGCACACCAATGGTGTGAGCTCATCATTTTCTGGTCTCATTGTCCAGTCCACACAAACATGTGCAGAGGCAGGCTTGGCTCTCTGTATCAATTTCTTCAGAACACCAAGCTTACAGAGAATGAGAGATGGAGACGTGCATTCACAACCTACATGCCTTGAATTCAGAGTTTTAGAGTAGACTACTCTTCTTCAAAGTCAATTTGAGTCAATTACTCAGTCATTTCACTCGATGTTTATGATAAGATGGGACATAAGGTCATGGAATGGCTAAAAGCCTTGTACACCTTTTGGATATTGTTTCTGGTAAAGATATCAGAAACTAATGATTTAGTGGGAGTTATGAGTGTTGAACTACAGTAACAAATATGTTTGTAGTGTCACTAACAAGAGATCCAGGAGGGTCAGTTCCCATTTTCCCTAGAAGAGAGCAAGCTAGAACTGTGTTAGTGTTGACTGCATGAAGCCAGGTAACTCTGAACAAACATACAAGGTTTTTGTACAGTGAATGTAGCTCAGTTGATTTAGTGCTTGTCTAGTGTTCATGAAGCCCTGGGTTCAATCCCTAGCATGGCATAAACCAGGTATGGAAAAGCATGCCTGGAATCCCAGTACTGGGAAGATGGGAGTTCAAAGACATTCTCAGCTACATAGTAAGTTTGACACTAGTCTGTACTACATGAGACCCTGTCTCCAAAACAAACAAAATAATGACTTCTGTATATCCCAAATCTAGTGTTCTCTGGAATGAGTCAACTCTGGCTCAGTTCAAATCATGGGTGCATGAGGTTGGCAACTCATATTATTCTTAGTTTCAACACAGTGATTTTTGTAGAACCAGAAAATCACCACTTTAAGAAACCCTTGACACTAATAACAATGTGCCTCTTCCTAAAAGTATTCTAAATAAGTTGGTTGATGGGACCTCCTCATCAGATGTCTTTTTAATTGAAAGTTCTAGAAAGGAAGGCTGCAAATTTGGGTTGTGAACAAATAAACCTATTATTATGCATTCCAACTATTGTTACCACATTATTGTAATGCTGTTTTCCTAATTATCAGATTGAGTGCTTGGAAATCAATCAGTGCTATGTTTGGGAAAAATCTCATTATCTAATGAAGGAAGAATATCTGCAAGATCATTATAACCTTCTTCACAAGGTAAAAAAAAAAAAAAAAAGAATAGATCAAACTAACGTTAACTTGCTCATTCATTAAGTGGCAGTATAAAGCTTCTTTAACTTTAAAATTTTCTCTGCTGTTTAGTGATAAAGTGACTGGAATTTAAATGTCTTTTTTAAAACTATAAGCAGTTGCCTTCATATTTTACCTGATCTTCATTTAGACTGTATTCAGTTTAAGAATACCATCCAACCATTTTAATGGTAGCTGTACATCTTCAACTGCTGGCCATTGAGCTCTTTGAGTTGTCCTTTCCAACATATGCAGTGTGTTCTCAAGGGAATCTTAACAGGAAATTGGGCTAAGCATAGTTTCAGCAGCACAGCTGCAACAAGTTCTTTCATGCTCTTCTCTTTGGAATTTTCATGTCGAATTTTTTTTTTTTTTTTTTTTGCATTTACTTTTTAACTCTCCTGAAATTTTCATAAATTTCCACATGGCTATTTCCCAACCTGTTTCAAACCCATGCTTAAAATTGTCTTGTCTTATGCTGGTCTGGCTTGACCACCCCATTCAGAATTTCAACTACATCCTCTCTTCCTGATATGCCATCCCTTAGTTCTGCTCTTCTCCCCCTCTCTCATTTCTAGAATAAGTGACTTGATGTAAGTTATGTTTTAAGGAACAGAAATAAAGTGGTCAGGAAAACTATGTGTTGATCTCCAGGCTATCACACAGAACCTTGGATAATCTTTCAGAGACTCCATTGCCTGTGTACACAGTGAAGGAGTTGAGCCATAGTTGGGAGAGCCTTTCAAATCACAGAAATTCCATTCCTGCCCTTCACAGTTACATTTTATTCCCTTTTCATTTTGGACTATTTTAAGGAATGATGTGTGCCTTGTGACATTTATAAAAGATTCCTCCTTTCTGAGGGATCTTTCCAGCTGCTCTTAGACGTTACCTTCAGGGAATCCATCCCAGATCTCAAGCCGGTCGTAGCGACAGAACATTCCTCCAGGAGTATTTGAGTCTTGCTCCAGGTCAAAACCTTCAAACTCCAGGATTATCTCAGACATCTTTGGTGCAAAGATGATGTAGGTGCACTCCAAGCTGTTGGGGTATTTTTCAGGGTACCCAGGGGACTTTATCACTCCAGTAGATGATGTATAGTTCTGAGAACATTCGGGCCCTGTGAGCAAGAGATAAAAGGGACACAATGAAAATTTCTCAACTTTCCAAGAAGTATAGGGGAGAGGCAGAGGGTTTCTAGGAAAAGCCCACTATCATCTTCAGTCACTGCTTAGCCATTCCTTAACAGTAACCTACATGGTAAAGCCAGGCTCAGGTTTACTGGGCTCACCATAGTGTCCTATTTGTGGAGTAATTGAAAACCATCTGATGTTGCAGGCACGTACACACACACACATACACACACACACACACACACACACACACACACACACACACACCGTGATATCAAGTATCATATATATATTTTCATGTGGGAACAATGGCTAAGTAAGCTGCAGAAATCTCAACAGAGCCCTAGAGAAATAATTACAGCCCCTTCAAGCTCAGATCTTTAAATCTCAGGGCTGACAGCCCTTTATTGGTGAAATAGAACATTTATGGAGGTGAGGGAGAGAATTCAGCCAAGAGAGTTTGGGTTTCAGATTCCCCTGGCAGTGAGTCGGTCACTTTGCCAGATGTGACCTCTGTCTCTTTGACAAACTGAATGTGAAAGGTAATTCGTACATGGACCCCGGGTGACTGGCTCAGGCAGAGCAGTGTTGACACAGGTGCATGTCAACGTGTGGCAGTTAGCAAGGGCACCATAAACTGTGATTACAGCCCTGATGCTAGGAGTCACCTGATATCAACACTGACACTATAACCTTCCCCCAAGTATCAGCTGTGGTGGAGTATACCATCTTAAATTTGTTCATTCAGAGGCATGTGCAGAAGGTACATATTTACAATGTGTGATTTTAATAGCTGCTCAGGGTTATCAAGACTTTACAGATTGTGGTGATTTGTGATTGCAGAACAAGAGGAGGTGTGTAGGCACTATAGGTTGACCTTGTAGTTATATGAATGAACAAAATTTCAAGTCTATAGCATCCAGCACCAATCAGGTTAGGGCTATCTACACAGCTGAAAAGCCAACTTTCCCTTGTGGCCACCACTGTTCTGATCTTTAAGTAGCCACACTTAAGTAAAGCAGAGAAAACAGGACATCCCTTCTCCTTTAAAGAGTCATTTATTTTATTTTTATGTGTGTGTTTTCCTGCATGTATGTGTACCATAGGAATACCTGTTGCTCACAAAGATTGAATTCCCTAGAACTGGAGTTATGGGTGGTTGTGAGCTACCACATGAATATTGGGAACTGGACCTGAGTCCTTGCAAGAGCAAAAAGTGCTCTTCACCACTGGGCTATCTCTCCTGCCTCAAAATGGGATCTTTTGAATCTCAGTATTAAACCCAAGAATATTAAGTCAGCTTCTCTTTCCCTGCACCACTGGCTAGCTGTGACTCACAGGCCACTGTAAGAATTCCAAGAACTGACGAAGTAAGGTGACATATCAAGACTGTTATTTGTATCTTTGTGTGCACGTGTACATGTCTCTGTGTATGAAGTACACATGGGTCTACATGCAGCAGCCAGAGGATAACATCTGCTGTCTTCCCTTAGTGGCATACACCTGGTTGTTTTGAGACAGGGTCTCTCATTTTTAACTGGACCTCACCCGGGACTCAGATTTTTTAGACTGGCTGGCCAGTCACCCGAGTCTGCCTCTCCAAGCCTGTTCCATCATGCCTAGCATTTTACTTGGGTGTTGGTGATCAAACTTAAATTCAGAACTAGAAGTGTGCCATGTTTGACTATGACTTGGAAGATGATGAGTACCTTATGTGGCTACCAAAGAAATCACATCTGGATATTAATGACAAAGGGGATGGGACAATTATAACTATGATGCTTTCCTAGAATTACTGTTACATAGGGCTCCCTATTTCCCAGGAATTTAGTCTCAACTCCTTATAGCTGAGGATGATGGTGAAATTCTGCTATTCCTGCCTTCAGTGATCAAGCAATAGTATTTATTATACACCAAACCTAGTTTACCTCCTGCTGGGAATGGAACCCAGGTGTTCCTTCATGTTAGGCAGGTACTCAACCAACTGAGTAATATACCTCCCTGATTCTTGCAAAATATATAAAGTTTTAATTACATAGTCTGTACTAAACACTGCCACTCAGCCCCTGACACTGAGGTCCATAGAAACTGCTCTAGACTTCTTTAGTAGTGGGGCTGGTGGCCCAGGCCAACAGGTAGGACATTGGAAGAGTAACAGGCTAGAGGTGTGCCAGAGAAGGATCTTTAGATAAATGTTGGGCTAGTGGTCCAAAGTTCCAACATCTGGGAGAGCAGATGTAATGGAACATCAGGGCTCTGGCGAGAGAATCAGGGTGGTCCAAGGTGACCAGGGGAAAAGGTGAAGAGGAGATAAGGCTGCCAAGCAAGACAGTCCTTGGTCTCAGCTCTTGGGATTAGGACTAGTAAATTCTCATACTTGTAATCCACTGCCTGGAAACCTCAAAGCCAGCATCCAAAAAATTAATTTCCTGGTTGCATTAAACTATGATCAGTATAATCCACACGTGGTTTCTTTGTTTGTTTGGTTTTTTTTTTTTTTAAAGAAACTTTTGAAGTTGCTGAGCCCTAAATGAAGTGCCAAGTTTTCAGAAGATTACAAATCTATGAGTTCTGTATCACTAAATGACTTCTGAGGAATAATGACTATTTATGCACGTATTTTGTAAAGACTGTTATGCAGACTATAGGTGAAGTAGTAGAAAAGTGGGCTTTTGAATTTTTTAGATAGAAGCAACAGTGTTGGAAAATAAAGCATGTGTTACATGGGGGAATTTGAAGATAGTAAGAGAATAAGAGATATAAGATAATAAGAGATTTAATTATTGGTAAATGTAGTACATGTGCATATGTAGTACACTTGTACATACAGATACTCTGTGTGCTGTATGCAGTGTATACACACAGAGGACAACTTGGGCATGTGCACAGAAAAGTCAGGTTAACTAGGAATGCTTCCTGAGAAAAGAGATTGGGGCCAGGTTTCCTAAAAGGCCAAGGGTAATTTGGAAGGCTACAGGGCCCCAAGCCTTGAAGGAATCAGCTCATTTTAAGTTGCTGTAGCAGTTCTTATCAGTGGCAGGTGTCAGAATCAGATGTTTCTGTTTCATCTGAATCTACATGCCTGTGCTGGGTTCCAGTGATGAGGAAACTGATATTCCAGCCATCCACATGAACAGAATGTGGATGTGGCAGAAGTGAGCATCACACTCTGATCAGAGATAGTCCTGGAGAAGGATGCTCAATGTCCTAAGTGACAGTTAAAAGTAGACGAGGACAAAGGCTGCTCAAGCCCTGTCCAGTATCCAGCAGGATCAAACTAAACCCAGCAGGCTAGGTTATAATGACAGGGGCTTGGTGGTCCGTGGAGAGGCCTCAAGTAGGATTAAACTACAGTGGCAAAAGCACAATTTTGGTCTACTTGGTGGTTCAAGGCAGTCGACTTAGAAGGAAGATGTAATTTTCTGAGTCTGTTGTATGAGACTGAAGAGAATGGGCTAGATGAGAATGTATGCTAGATACAAGGAGGGCCCAGGAGAGTAGACTATTAGTGCTTAGGGTACCGGCTCTGATGGAGGAGGATGAAGAATTCTCAACAAGTCAGCAAACTTTCCTCTTCCCTCTTCTGCCTCCCCCCACCTCATATCTCTCTCAGCTACCTGCAGATCATTCAGAAATACTGAAAATGAAAGTCTATCCTTACCCCCTCTCTGACACCTGTTGCCTTTAATGTTACCATATGCAAGAAAGCAAGCACATGTGAATGTGTATGTGTACACATACAATAGGTAATACCTTTTGGGTAACAAGTCACACAACTTTCAATGCAAGAAAACTTGGACCCATGTAGTAATCAGGGGTTCATATGTATGTGTAGTCCACAATCTTAAGAATTATTCTTTCTTAAAAAAAATTTGAGACAAGGTCTCTCACTAGCTTATTAAGTAGGCTAGAATAGCTGAATAATATGTTCCAGGGATCCTACTCTGTCCAGATCCCCACTGCTGGGATTACAGGAATATACCACAACATCTTGATTTTTACAAGGATGTTAAAGTTCAACTCAGGTCTTTATGCTTGCAAGACAAGCACTGTACTCTCTGCCCAGCCTGTCCTTACATATAATTATGCAAAAAGTTATTTCTACGTGAGGCAGGGCTAAGCATCTTTGAAATGGAAAGAAGCCATATTGATGGTTTCTAAATTCCCAATGGTTCTTCCTGCTGTGGGCTATGAGCTCTGGTTTTATTGCTGACCTGGCATACCTTAGATTTGGGACACTATTGTGACTAGATTTTTTTTTCTCCTACTTAAACAGACACTTTCTCCTGTATTTCACAATATGTTCTAGACTTAAGCCACTGTTTCTGGATTGTTAAGAAATACCAGCCAACTTAAAAATTTAAGTAGCTTAAGTTTCTTAAAAATTAAGAAACAAATTTTTGTACAAGAGGAATCTGCACTGGTCTCCAGATACCTCACAGCGCTATGTGTTAGCCTGTTTCAGATTGAATTTGGAATGCTCCAAGCTTGGTCTTATTGGAAGGTGGGGGACTTTTAGGTGGTATGGCACACTGGAAAGTCATCTAGTCATTGTGGTGTGTGTGTGTGTGTGTGTGTGTGTGTGTGTGTGTGTGTGTGTGATCTTTAAAAGTAGTTATAAGATGGTAAGCTTTCTGTTTTTATCAAGGCATGACCATAATCCCTCAAAACTGGAAGCCTATGAACTGTCAGACAAATAAAAGGAAAGTATTAACCATAGATTTAAGGTAAAACAGACTAACTTCCCTGGCTGACACAAAAGAAATCCAACTTCATGGCTGGGGATATGGTTCAGTTGGTAGAGGGTTTGCCTGCCCTGTATGAAGTCTGGAGCTCTATTCTCAGCAAGATATAAACTGTATGGGACCACACAGTTGTAATCCTCATTCCCAGCAGGTGGAAGCAGGACTGTCAGGAGTTCAAGGTCATCCTTGGCTACATAGCAACTTAGAAACCAGCTTGGGTTAGAAATCTTGGAGGGGGGTAGAGGGAGACAGAGAGGAAGAGGGAGAAGGAGAGGAGGGAGAGGGAATAATCTCCAGTAGTACTTTGACTTATTTCTGAAAAAAATAAGAATCAATGCCTTTCAGAGAATTCAATGTGATACATTCTCTGATCAACACATTTCAGGGTGGCACCTTTTAAAAATTATTACTTTTGATCCATTTCAAACACATTTTATTCAAAATATTTTCCAACATTTCTACAAGGGAAAAGTGAAATTCTTTTTGAAAGGATGGAGCCATGACCTTCAGCTTTCTTTTCACGTGATCTCTTGGGAATGCAAACACTAAAGAATCATTTAGTCATTCTTGTCCTAATGTAAGTTACTTACCTCTCTTGAAGATTTCATAGCGGATGGAAAACCCTGCCCCATGCGTCTCGTAGTCAGAGACAAATTTGATGAAGAGAAAAGGCCCTGAAGACACCACAGGAGAAGGTGCGATTTTCCCACAGAACTTCCCCCACAGGCGGCCGCCTTCATTCTCCCCATCGATCACTTCCACGTAGTCATACCTTGCAAACGAGAAAGGGAGGTGTCGTGAGACAGAGAGGAAGGCCTTTTCAATTTCACATTTTGAGAAATGTAACAGCTGGTATGGTCTGTCAAGGGGGGAGGGGAAAATGCACCATCTGCATTTACCACTGCTCAGCACAGGGGGACAAAATAGTGAAATGCAATAATTAAAATGGACTGCACTGCCTGTGCACATTATCAACAACACAGAACCATTGAGAATAATGGTGTCCATTATACTTGCAGACAATGTCAGTTAAAGTAACCAATTAACAAGAAAAAGCAAAATCTCTGAAGCACAATTCTCTATTATTAAGTAGTGTTGCTTTGTCTGTGGTAGGGGTGTCCTGTGCATAATGTGGGACATTCTTTTCAAACTGCGAGCTTCTCTTATGAATTCAGAATGTCCCCTTGGCTAGAGTGCCCCATGAACAATACTTTGATTTCTGTGAGAGACCTTCTAAACATATGGCCACAGAATAATAAACAGATTCTTCACTATTTAATGCCATTCTGCCCAACTCCAGTCTTCTGAGAAAGGACTCTCTCTTTAGCCACATTCAGTGGTTGAGACAGAATACCTCCCCAGCCTACATGAGTATCACAAAGCATGATTTAAACTGAAAAAAAAAGGGGGGGGTGTATGTAAAAATTGGAAAGTAACTTTGTTTATACTCACTAGAAGGAATCTTTAAAGGGAAATTGTTGGGAAAAGAAACTCCACAATTGTGAAGTCATCAAGGAAAGCCCAGGCTTGATAATCATGCTGACAGGGATAATGGTGAAATGATCAGACTGGGTTAATGTGTGCTCAGGGCTCAAGGACCTTAAAAAGGCAGAAAACGACCAGCAGGAAACACAGGTGTGCCTGAGTAGAGCAAGATTTCCATTTGTTTGGTGTTTTGTTTTTTTAGTCTTTCTTTTGACTTCTTTT
The DNA here is from genome assembly GCA_030674055.1 of Rhabdomys pumilio. Classification (NCBI taxonomy): domain Eukaryota; kingdom Metazoa; phylum Chordata; class Mammalia; order Rodentia; family Muridae; genus Rhabdomys; species Rhabdomys pumilio. The sequence goes on along the minus strand of JANHMN010000018.1, from coordinate 51,856,542 downwards.
CTTCCATTTTTTTTTCAAAAAAAAAAAAAAAAGTGTGTGTGTGTGTGTGTGTGTGTGTGTTTGGGTCAGAAGTCAACACTGGATAAGAGCTCTCCACCTTGTTTTTTTGAGACAGGCTCTCCGACTGTATCTGGAGTTCATTTATTAGGCTGGACTGGCTGGGCAGTGACTGAGCTCCAGGGCCCCTCATCTTCACCTAGTGCACAAGATTACAGATGCATACTGCCACGCCTGGCTTTGTACGTGGTTGCCAGGGATTTAAACTCAGATCTTCATGCTTGTGCATCGATCACTGTGCCCAATGAACCATCTTCCCAGCCCTTCCATTCTTATTAAACCACCACCTGGGAGTCAGACAAACCTGATTTGTCTTCACTTTTCTCTTAGAACTCTCACAAAACAGTTGCAACCGATTTATTTCAAACCTCAACTTGCTTTTAAAATCTTGGGATATATTCATTTTATGCCCCTGGCTAAAATATGGCAGTCATATAAACTGTATTTGGCAATTTAAAAGAAATCAAGTGAAGAAAATCTTCATGATGACTGTGCAGTCGCTAACAAACTCTCTTCAAACTGTCAGGACCCATGACTTATGTCTATGGAAAACCCCGGGAGACAATCACTAGGATGATATCACTGGTTAGAGTGGACAGCTCAAGGCTCTCTAAATTAAAGATGACATTACCTCATCAGTTAAAATTGTCTGCCAGCTTTGTGTATCTCAAGAAGAAAATAAAGCTGGCATTGATGGAGCTAAGCATTAACATATGTGAATTATTGTCTAAACATCATTTCCCTTGTTGAGTCTGTTATTTCAGTAGTAATCATGGGGCCAGCTAACACCTCTAATATTACTGTCCCTTTGTGAAATGTGGAAATACGCTGAGGAGTTATTCCTTTCTTCATCCTTGGCAGAGATATTTTATATTTAAAAGGTAAAAGAGGAGGGGAAAGTAAGAGAAGGGAAAGATGAGGATGAGGAGAAAAAGATATTTAATACCCTAGCCAGCTTTCAGAGGTAATAGCAGCCCTGGAAGAACAAGTCTGGACCCACCACAGCCTCTCCAACCAGTCTTTATGGAGTGATTCCTTTCATGTATTGCTCCACTGACAAGAAAGGCCTGCAGGCTCTGCCCTATGCTTTCTTATAATCTAACTGTGATTTGAACTGCTTACTGTGTTTGGTCTGGCCACCGCACACCCAGCTTTGCAATATAAGCTTTCATTCCAATCTTGACACGGTATGAATACTAAGCAACTAAATCCTAGTGCATGCTGCCTTCCAGGCACAAATAAGAGAGGTGGGGCAGGGTCTGTGAAGAAGGAAGGGCATTTCCATAGGGAGGACTTTTTCTCAGGTATCAGAGTGCTCAGCTAACTATTGCCAGGGTATTGCAAGAGAGAGAGAAAGCTAGTATTTTAATTCATACATTCCCTGGTAGTAAATACCGGGCCCTCCCCCTGGCAACCGTAAAAGCTATTTTTAAAAGTGTGAGGGGTGTGAATTAGAATCCCTTCCTAGCAAGAGATAAGCCATAGCCAGTGCCAAGTTTAGGAAATTGAGTTATTCAGGGATACTATAGTCACATTTGGATGCTGGAAGGCTGCTAGCGTTTTAGCACTCCCTTCAAACAACTATCCAATCAGGTCCAAGCAATATAGGAAATGAGGTTCTTACACACATGCACACATTCAGGAGAGTGGATGCTGCCCAAGTTGTAAGAGTAACATCACTAAAGGAGTGAAGAGGAAGCAGCTTGCATCTCCCTCTGGAGTTGACACCAGCCCTGCTCCCCACCGTTTTTTCCCTGTCAGACACCATGCACAGAATGAAGCTGATGGGCCAGTTTCCTTCCCCCGAATACCAAGGCAACTCACCCAGGCCTCACTGGCTTTGTGCCCAGGATCTCAAGTTTGCAAATTTTGACACTCCCTCCCTCCACCACCACCTCCCCACCCCCCTACTCCACAAAAGGCTGTGCACTGCTCTGCTGCTGCTGCCAGTGAGACAACCACCTCACTGGCTGATTGGATTGTCAGGATTCTCAGCTGAGACACAGGCTCTGCAGAACGAGGGTGGGGTGGGGTGGAGGGGGAGGCACCTGTTTGGCTCCAGCAGCTAGGGGAAACCTAATTCATGAAGCCACAGAGAAAGCTCTCTCAAATCAACCCATCCTGCTTTGGAAAATGGATGTTCCAGATAACCAGGGAAGGGATCACCCTTCCACTCAGGGATTCAGGAAGCAGGCCCCTTCTGTCCCTGTTTGCAGTGTCGATGAGCTGTGGCCCCTTGCTTATTACAAAGAAAATGTAAACTTTATTTTTCTTTTTAAGTCAGGATCTCAAGATCATGAATCACTAGACTTGAATTCATGGTATGTGCTCTTACTCCTCCCATGTTTTAAATGTTAGATTTATAGGTGTGAGACACTATCGCCAGCCTAGAGAATGTAAATTTACAGTGGATTTTTTTTTAAAAAAAAAATTATTCAGAAGGCAATCAACCCTTTCGGGTGGCATTCTCTCTCTCTATTGGATTCCTCTACCTTCAAACTCTTCCTGTGTGATTACGGTGGCTGAGCAGATATGTATTCCCTGAAAAAGCAACATGAAGATCCGTATAGTCTTCTACAATTAAGAGAGATAATCCCACAGGTGCTGAGTTCCAGGGTGACAGCTGACAGATCTTTCCTTGACTCTTCTTGACCTTGGAATCTAGGTCTTTCACAAGTCATAGTTCTTTGTCTGTGTTAATCCCCCAACTTCACCCTTCCTGGTGAAATATCTCTAATTCTAGTCATCCATGATGGTGACAAAAGAATAAAAATTTCCTTCTAAGAATTCTTGTAAGAATGGCTGTGGTATGCAGGGCACAGTGGTGTATGCTTTTAATTCCAACATTTGGGAGGAAGAGGCTTGGCAGATCTCTGAGTTCCAGGCCAGAACCAGTTCCAGGACAGCCAGGACTACTATATAGAGAAACCCTGTCTCAAAATAAATAAATAAAAATGAAAAAGAATGGCCAAGGGATTATTTCCCTTTTCTTTTGGAAGTCTTAGATTATGGTTTTAGAAAAATGGCCGACTAGGGCAGAAAGTGCCTGGGGAATGAGCACAGTGGGTCACTGAAAAATGGCTCCCGACACTTTAGAGGTCCATAGCGATGAACAGACGAGGAACAAGCCACACTTGTGCTAAATTTTCTGATACAGATAGCTACTGTGACCAGACACCATCTCCCTCCCTCTACCTTGCTTTCACACACCCTGGTGCTGGTAGGAAGGGAGACTCTCAGGGTGTTTATCTTTCTGATCTTCCAACGGGATCATCCCCTCACCCTGGACAAGGGCACAAGCACAAAGGAGAAATCTGATCCATAACAGTGCCCCTTCCTAAATTGTGAAGGAACATCTAGAGACCCAGTCTCCAACTTCAGCAATAAGTCTCTGTGTAGTGCTGGGGTCTTTCAAACAAGGTTTTAGAATCATACCCAACATCCTGTAAAGGACTACCAAATTCCCATCTAAGAATGACCTGAAATATACTTCAGAAAAGAACAGATCTCTCAGAGAATTAGGAAGAGCACTGAAAACACTTGGTGGAGAAGCTAGACGTGTTTGTCTGCATGCTGGCTTCAGCAATTTCATGTGAGAGTCATTCCCCAGAAGTTCTGGCTGGCTTCCAATGTCCTAAACAAAACATTTGATCAACCTTGTAATGGTCATAGCCTCTTCAGTAGTTAAAAAAATAATAAATTTTTAGAAATCCATTTTTAAAAAGCAGTCTAGAACAGTTTCAAATATTTACATACATTCATATTATGAGGTGGTTATTAACGTTTTCAATAATCGCATGTATGTGGTGTGTATATGTAAAGTGAGTGGGAGTGTGCTTGCCTGTACATGTATGAATGGAGGCCAGAAGTTGATTTCAGGTGTTCTCCTATACAGCTTTCTACCTTATTTTTTGAGGGAAGCTTTCTCATTGAACCCAGAACTTTCTGGCTGGCCAGAAAGCTTCAAGGATCCTCCAGCCTCTGTCCTCAGTGCTGGGGTTACAGGCTCTGTTTTAGTTACTTTTCTATTGTTGTAACAAAACACTATGACTAAAGTAACTTATTAACAAGTGGTGTTTAATTTGACTTATGGTTTCAAAAGTTTAGAGTCCATGATGGTGGAGTAAGGGCATGGAGGCAGGAATAGCTGAGAGCTCACATCTTGATCCACGAGTGGGAGACAGAAAGAGCACACTGGGAATAGCATGAGTCTTTTGCAACTTCATGAGACCTCACAGCCTGCCTCCAGTGACACACCTCCTCCAATAAGACCATACCTCCTTATCCTTCCCAAACAGTCCCAACAACTAGTGACCAAGTATTCAAACATATAAGTCCATGGAGGCCATTCTCATTCAAACTACCACAAGCTCAAATCATTGTGCCCAGATTTTATATGTATATTGGAGATCTGAACATGGGCCCTCATGTTTGTAAGGCAAGTACTTTATCAGCTGAGCTATTATCACAGCCCCCAGAATTTCAATAACAGGTAAAATGTGTACACTGTGAGGAATGAGAAGTCTACATAGAGAGTGTACATTCTGTTCTAATTCATTTACAGAAGAAGGAAATACATCTAGCACTGGATTACATATTGATCTCTGGGATGGGAGACAGATCATGGCAGAGCTTGCAGAAGTCATGGGTTAAATTTTTATCACCCATATGGTGCTCACAATCATCTGTAATCCCAGTTCTAGGAAATCCAACAGTCATGCATGTGGTACACATTCATGCATTCAGGCATGAATTCCTTACCCATTTCTGTATCTTTAATTTTTTCTTTTTTATAAAATCAGTACGCTTGCCTACCTAGACTTTATATTTCTTGGCTAGAAAATGTTGTCATTAAGATGTTCTATTTGAAAGTAAATCAAGGACTTTGCTTTTTTTTTTTTTTTTTTTTTTTTTTTAATAAACCACTGACTCAATTGAGATGCTCTGTGTGATTTTTTTTAATAAATTAAAGGAAATTATATTTAGTTTCTTACTTTATGAAATGCTGGCCACACTGCCTGATTATTGCCCAATAACTTCTACACACTGCAACATGTTCTCTTACTTGCCTTATCTAACTTTGTCTTTGTGGGGATCAGTTAGTAGTGGAATAATAGAAGAAGAACCCAGAGTTGGGACCCTGTGAGATGGTGTCCATGTCCACACAGTGCTATCTGTTGTGTTACCTGATCCCAATAGCCATCGTCCTCTCTGGGCATGAGCATGATAGGTATGCAGGTACATGTGTGTAAGGTATGTATAAAGAAAAGATGTCAACCTTCCTCAGCTGTTGTTCCTCAGGTATAGTCCACCTTGTTTTTATTTATTTTGTTTATTGTTGCTTTAAGACATAATCTTTCATAGGCCTGGAGCTCACCACATAGGCTAGACATCACCCCAGCACATACTCCCAGATGACTGCTCTTGCTACACTTTTCAAACATGTTTTCTGGAAGTGTTATGTTTTTATGCCATAACTAGCCATTCATAGTAATCTGTTGTTTCTTCCCTGGTTATTGTTGTTTGAGGACTCCTCTAAGTCTTCATTGCTTTTTCTTTTTAGAATTATATAAACATTTTCATGTTATCTTTCCATAGTTCTAACAAGTTCCTGATATATCTAACTTCTTCTCATTATTGGTGATGGTGATGGTATTATGTATGTGTGCACATGTGTATGTGTACATTGAAGCCAGAGGTCAATTTTGGATGTTGTTCGTCAAGTACTGTGCACCCTAGTTATCACTGGCCTGAGTCCTGATGATTCAGCCATGCAGGCTGATCAGCTGATCAGGCCTACGGGTCCACCTGTCACTGTATCCTCAGTATTGGAATTTCAAGCATACGTCATGGAGGCTGGAGGCTGGCTTTTTATGAAGTTCTGGGAACAGAACTCAGATTTTTCATAGGGGCATGATGAGGACTTTATCTGCTGAGTTAGCTTTCCATACTATGAGACATCCAACTTCTAAAGTGCAAAGTTTACATTAGATTCTCAACTTTGAAGGTTTCAGTCAAAATTAGCCCTTTGGGTTTAGGGGCCTGTGGTGAGCATTCATCACAGTTGAGAACCTGGTGAAGGAAAGCTGCTCATCGCATGGCCATGAAGCAAGGGGAGAACAAGAAAGAAGTTCTAGGCTATTTCTTTCAAGATCACAACCCCATGTCCTTGTGAACTGACAATCGTGTACAAATATATACAACCCCCCTTTAAAGGTCTGCTCTCTCCCAAAGTTCCAAATGAGGCCTTGGGGAGACTCTCAGGATGAAAATTAGGGCAATTTTAGGGTAAGCAAAGGCAAGAATGTACAAAGAGAGATGGTGCATTCCCAGTATCCAGGGAACCAGCTAGGCTGAAAGTAACTGTGGTCCTCCTGCCATTATGGCCTGTGTCCTCCAGCCTGGGCTGGAGGAACTTTGTGATGAGAAACAAGCTCAGCTGAGCAGTGGAAACAAATCCACATGTGTGCTGGAGAATAGAGGGTATGGCAGCCTGGCTTTAGATATAGGCAGCTCAGCACAGTAGGGAAGGACTGGAGCAGGCTCCCCTTTCCTCATGGTGACTCAGGGAAGGGCCCTCTGAAGTCAACCTGGGTGATAAAGCCCCCAGATTCAGAGCACAAAGAAAACCTCCTGCTAAGGACCTTGCTGAGTGTTCCCAGGTCTCTTCTCAGAAACAGAGGCACACTATGGCAGGGCTGCTTCCTCCCAGATCCTAGCCTACAATACAACATCCATTCAGAACTCAGAGTCACCCTGGAGAGAATTCTATTTTATGACATCATTGTGCTCTCTGTAAAGTTTTTTTCTATATTCATAAACAAATGTTTCCTTCTTAAGGCTCTTTCTCTGTATTCCTTTCTTTCCATTTATCATCCATCTACCAACCTACGCACCTACCAACTGAGCTATTATCTATCACACTAATATATCATTTCTATATATCTACCTACCTATCATTTATCTATTTTTATCATCTCTTTATCAATCTACTAATCAATCTGTCATATCAATTAAGCTGTTATCCTTTATCACCTATCTAATCTATCATCAACATATCAACCATCTACTATGAAGCTATCATCTACCAATCAATCTACCTGTCTATCCATCTATCATCTATTTATATCAACTATTTAACATTCACTCACCTACCCACCCACCCATCCATCCATTCACTCCTCTAGCTTTCTTACTATATATATTCTGTGTTTTAGAGTCAGGATTGAACCATTCCAGTTTCCTATATAAGGCTCATTTCTTCTTGGTGTGACATTCAGTTTGTATTTTTTTTTTCAGAAGGTTTTTCAACAGGCACTCCACATAGAAGTTCTAAGCCATAGATAGCTTTGTGATGTCTATTACAATATCTATCCATAAACCGTGTGCTTATACATATTTGTGTTGGGTAGAACACTGTCAAAAGTGGCTGGTGTACAAAGTGACTTAGCTATCTTTGACACTGAGAACTCTGCTGAGAAGGACAGTAATAGTTTAGTAGCATTTTTGTATCTCTATAGTTCATTCCTTTGCAGTCTTATCACCTAAGATCAGGTCCCATCTCTGAGTAGATCAAGTTATACTACAAAAGATCTCCTTCATTGGCTGGACCCAGAAAAGCACAATGCTGAAAGATACAAGCAACTGGAAATTAGAGTCATTTCTCCTCTCCTCTCCTCTCCTCTCCTCTCCTCTCCTCTCCTCTCCTCATCTTTCCCCTCCCCTCCCCTCCCTTCCCCTCCTCTCTCCTCTCCTCTCCAAACCTCTCCTCACTTCATCTCTCCTCTCCTTTCCTCACCTCATCTATCCTCACCTCTTCTCACCTCTTCTCATCTCATCTCTCCTCTCCTCACCTCTCCTCTCCTCACCTCACCTCACCTCACCTCACCTCACCTCACCTCACCTCACCTCACCTCACCTCACCTCACCTCACCTTACTTCACCCTTATCTTCATTTCACTTTATTTGTAGCTCTCTTCTTCTCTCCTAGAAACTTTCATGTGTCATTTAGTCGTGGCATTGTTCCTGTCAAAGGCTCACTGTTACTTATGAGCTCGACCATGGGCTTTCTGGTGAGTCCACTTCTGAGTAATTCCAACACCATAAAGCACTTTAACACTTTTCTCTCAACTCATGATGAGTTTTAGGAAATGTCTCTCACTTAGTTTTGTTTCCTGTTGCTATGATAAGGTACTCTGGCAAAAAAAGCTTAAGGGAAGAAGGATTTATTTGGCTCATGATTCCAGATTACAGTCATAATGGCAAGTGCTTTAGAAAACTGGTCACATTATATCCACAGTCAAATGCAGAGAGCAATGAATTAATGAATATGTGTTTGTTACTGCATAACTCACTTTCCCCATTTAGACAGTTCAGGATACCCACCCACAAGGAGTGTTGCCACCCACAATCTTCCCTCTTCAATTAATATAATCAAGATAATTCCTCCCACAGATATATCCACAGGTCAGCCTGATCTACACAAACTCAGTTGACTTTCTTCCCTAAGTGATTTTGGACCATGTCACTTTGACAAAATTAATGTCACCACTTTATGTAATTACAATCAAATAGCTGGTTCTTTGATAATTGGATGAATCTCATGAACCTAACTTTACATATTAAAATTTTAACCTATCTATACTAATAGATGATATGCCTGAGTTAAGAATCTCAGACCCCATGGTCAAGGCTTGTTGTGTTTGTAACCTCAGTGCTGAGTGGAGTAGAGACAACAGTATCTCTGGAGCTCCTTAGCTACCCAGCTTAACTGAATAGAAGAGATTCAGGTTTGGTGGGAGACTGTGCCTTAACAAATAAAGTGTTTGAGCTGGAGAGATGGCTCAGCAGTTAAGAGTACTTGTTGATTTTGCAAAGGACAAAAACCAATTGTTTGGTTCCCAGAATACACATGGTACCTTCCAACAACCCAAAACTCCAGCTCCAGGAAATGCAACAGTCTCTTCTGGCCTCTGATGGCATCAAGCACTCACATGTGCATATCCAGGTATGAATGAGAGAGACTGTGTTTGTAGAGGCCAATGATTGACTGATTAAAACCTCAATGACCATGAAAAGTTTGGAAGCTTGCAGGTCTAGAGCCTAATTCCAATTTGTGTTGGTCTTTCCTTAGCCTATTAAATATCCATTTGCTTGTTCCTCCCTCTCTGTGACTAACCTACTACACTGGTCATAGGTTAAAAAACTCTTTCGATTAACAAACTAAACAAAATCCTAATTCACCACCAACCAAATGACTAAAGTCATCAGATACCATCTAAGAGGTATAGCAAGGATTTCTCTGTTGTGCTGTAACTGCCACTTATTGTTTCTGATGTATTTTTAAAGTTTCTTGATTTATGACTTTTATTTTTTTCTGTTACTCTGAAACAAAACTGTATCAGTGTTAGAATATGAATTTGGGGTAACCTACATCTGTGTTTGGAGCATGGTTACTTAAATTTGACTTCATAAACCATTTATTTCTGTTTAAGTTTTTGTGTAGACACAGCAAAATCTGAAGGCTCCTGAACCCACACCAAGTATAGCACATTGGTATGGATTCAGGAGCCTTCAGGTGCTGCTTCCAGAAAATAGGGAGACAAGACTGGACTAAGCCAGCTTCTTTAGAGGGACAAAAACAACAACCTAAGATTGTTGTGACATGTCTAAGATGGGAATATGATAATAACTTAAAAAAAATAATTAATGGGCTGAGAGTGGAGTTCAATTGGTAGAATATTTATGTAGCATTCATAAAGCCCTGAGTTTCATCAAAGCTTGGATCGTTGCACAAAATTGGCCATGGGAATGAATGTCTGTAACCCTCCCTGCCACTTGGAAGGTGGATTCATGAGAATAACTGAAGAGTTCAATGCCACTTTGCTCTACATAGTGAGTTAGAGACTATCTAAGACTATATAACCAGGTCCTGTCTCAAAAACTCCAAGAAATTCAAAACATGTAGAATAAAATAATGACCGAGGTTATATTTTTAATAGGAAATACTTGGAGTTTAAGTTTCTGTCTGAGTGGAAATTCACGTCATAATTAAGATTTATTGGCATGTTGGATTGAAAAAAAAACTTTGCATGAGTAAATGCTTGTTGCATTAATTTAGATTCCAAATGCCTGCATTTTGGAGGGACATTCAAGTACATCTCTCTTGGAGCAAGTGTGCTGCAGAAGAAACAACTTCTATTAGAATCAGGCTCACAAAGTTTGGTGTTCTAGAAAATTCACATGATGTGTATTACAATAAATTCAGTTCTCAAGGAGAACAGCCACCTGGAAGACATTAGCATTTATAACAGAGGGAGGGGTTTGACTTTCACAAGTTCCTCACAAGAGTGTTGTTTAACTGGCCAAGTTATACAAATGGGAAGGGTTGAGAGGAGCACTGATTCCTTCTTACTTACTTAAACTCTTACATATTTGTTTATTTTTAAATTTTCTTATTTAGTGGTGTGTGTGTGTGTGTGTGTGTGTGTGTATGTGTGTGTGTTTGGATGTGTGTGTGTGGGGGGTGGTTTTCTTCTTCTGTTTTGTGGGATCTGGGGATCAAACTCAGTCATGAGATCTTGCACTTTACCTGCTAAGCTACCTTCTAACTCTTCTGCTTATTCTTTGAGACTGGATCTTATGAAGCTCAGGCTGGCCTAAGCCTCTACTTAGCCAAGCATGACTTTGATTTCTGATCCTTCTATCTCTGCCTCAGGACTGCTGGGATTATAGTCTGCTCTACCATATCCAGTTTATGCAGTGCTGGGCTTCATGCACACCAGGCAAGTACTCTGCAAATGAGTCACAAGTCTAGGCCCCCTCATGCCTCTAAGATTTTAAACACATAGAATACTGTCCTAGACTGCTCAGCTTTCCAATCTGCGTGTGTGCGAACATGAACACACACACACACACACACACACACACACACACACACACCTCTTGTACTAATGCACTTACCAGTCGAGTTCCTTCAGCTGCAGGTATTATGAGCCCCTCTCCAAAACAACTCTTAGCCCCACCTACATTGGGCCACACTCTTGGAACAATGGTATACATTTTGCCTTCCCATTCACAATCAAATTTAGACAATTTCTATTCAAGTCTAGTCCATATTTATCTGCATATGAAGAATAGATGTGCTGATTCAGCCTGAACTAGTTTTGTGTGCAAACACAATAAGGCAAAACTGTGTCCTGTAGTCACCTTTTAGAAAGAATCCCCCAGTGACCATCTCATGCCTATGTATAACTAGGCATGCATATGATTAAAATCACATGAGTTGCTGGAACCTTATGGTAAAGAAATTATTTTGTAATTTCATCAATTAAAATAGAGAATTACCCAGATGATACCCCCCCCCCTTAGTAACCATCCCTCTTTTTGGAAACCCCATAAAAAGAATCCCTGAACAATAATCAGCTCCTTAAGTCCTTTATTCATGTGCTCTGGTGTCTTGACACTGTATCTCTCTTTAATCTGTACTATTCTTTTGCTCCAAATAAAGTCACCTTGAGTCTTTTGCAAATCTATGTTATTTCTTATTTTCAGTTCTTGATATACGAATCCAAGAACCCTGAAACATTCAGCCCAGACTCTGACCACCAGTAACAAGTCCGCTAAGTGTTTTCATTGATGTGCCAGACTGACTTAATGATCTGAAGTTGGATTCTTGCTATTAGCACAAAAAGCTCCCTGCACTGGGATGGGTGGGAGCCCAAGGGAGCAGCTTCCAGGCCTGGAAAGCAGTGCCTCTGGCTTCCAGTATCAGAAAAATCCTAATCCTCAATTTTCTCTTAATTCTTTAGAAAGAAGAAATAAAGCCATAACTCTTTTTCAGACTTCAGGACCCAACGTGCTAATTTTAAGAGCTTAAAAAAATATCCTCCTGATTAATTAGTAATTATTCACTGGGGATCAAGAGAATTTGCTAATCAGAGCTGCAGGAACTACAGTTGGCAAATACTTGCATCTTTAAGG
>JANHMN010000018.1:51769966-51839503 GCA_030674055.1 Rhabdomys pumilio | reverse complement strand
TGACTTTCTTTACAGACTAATTAGTTTGTCCATTTCAAGCCCTTAATTATTTTGGATTGGGAACAATCTTAGGGGAGAAGGAGGTATTTGGATAGCTCTCGGTGGCCTTATGATTGATAAAGACATGAAGGAGTAATTGCATGTTCACGAGAAAGATAAGCAATAGCCTTAACCTCACAGGTCTCACTGGACAGAACAGGGCACTGTCCTAGGTGAGTTTTACCATCTGGTCACATAAAAGGCTGGCCCATTGAGACAGCTTCTATGATCTCAGCACAGATGTAGCTCAGCAAAGAGGACAGAGAACTCCTATCCTCTCATCCAAGGGGCTCCCCAGACTCCAATGTCTTTACAGCCAGTTTCATAGAAAGGAAAAGGGAAATTGCTCAAGCCAGCATAGTGTTTCCACACACACACTTCTCCCAAGCACAGCAGAAGGTAGATAAAGGTGTGAATATCCCCTGCTCATTACAGTGCAGGTTCACTGGTGTAAATAAGACATTCAGTGACAGGGCAGAGCCATGCTGGGTTTCTTCTTTACAGAAGCACATGCTCTGTAACATAAGGAGATTTTTTCTAAAAAAAAAAAAAAAACCCTCAGTGATTGAACTTCCCTCTCAGCACCCTGATTTCCTTTAACTCTTCAGTAGAGGGCTAAAGTTGACTGGAGAGACTTTATATGTAGGAAGAGTCACAAGGAGAAGGTTGTAGTGGAGTGCTTGCCTAGCCTGTGTGAGACTTTAGGTTCTATCCGCAGCAGCACACTGTGGTACAAATCTGTGATCCCAGCCCAGAGGGTGCCAAGCAGAGGACCAGAAGTTCAAGGTTATCTTCAGTTATTCAGTATGTTTGAAGACAGCCTTGGTTACATGGAAATTTGTTTCAGAAGTGATGGCTGGAAGTGATGGCTTCCAGGACTGTATTCTATGAAGGACATAATTGAAACCCATGCTGCTGTTATAGATGGGATAAAATTTTATGTTCAGTTAGAGGAAGAACAATCCTTGCCTTTCTCATGAAAGGCTGAGCTCATAGTCAGGACTGAGTGAATAGTCTGCTGTGCCAAGGACCCACATCTCATCTGAGACGACAACCTTAGGATTGGGGAATTGCTCAGCTTTGCTCAGATTCCTACAGGAAGAGGACACTTCCTGTGTGTGGATGGGTCCCTCTCCTCTTTGATGTTCTGGTAATCATTCTACACCTTCCTTACTCTGTGCTGTCTGTTGACCCTTTCAGTAGATAAGTTTTGAGAATTTCACAGACTAGCCACCATTGGTCCTAAGACTATATCTCAAACTGTTGTCATTGTTTACTTCTCCATGATAAGTAGTTGTCTGTTGTTGTTGTTGTTGTTGTTGTTGTTGTTGTTGTTGTTGGTGGTGGTGGTGGTGGTATGTGTGTGTGTGTGTGTGTGTGTGTGTGTGTGTGTGTGTATGTAAAGAGAAACATTTACCTGTTAAGTTCATTAGCCAGCTTCTAAAAGTAAAGAAATGACATCAAGTGAAAGAACAGATGCTCAGATGCGCAGTGAGTGTTGACCGTGGTGAGCAGTTCAGAATCACTCCTCAGTCTAGGTTCTTCCACGTCTTACCCCATGTCCCACACTATCTAGCTTCTCTCTTTTTCACTGACTATCCGTGGGCAATCCAGAGAATCTTGTATCAGGAATGAGGACTGTCCAATCATGCTTTGGAGTGAGAACCCAGGAAGCAGAGTGAAATGCAAGACTAAGAAAGGTTGTCCTGGTCTACCACAGACTGACCCACAAGCCAGACAGCCCCAGACTAATGCTGCCTGACAGTTTTTCTCAAGCAGTTTCCATGTCTAATTTCAGGGTTGGCTTGCTAAAGCCAAAGAATTTACTTGTTCCATTGATTTCTATCTTTTTTTTTCTTTTACAAGCCAGGCATGCCAGCCAAGAACTCTGAATTTTTGATAGAAAGGGTTCCTGTGTTCATAACTGTTTAATGTGCATGTTGAATTTCCTCTTATGCAACTCTATAGTATCAAGGCAAATTCAATGGCTCCTTTAACATTTCTTTCTGTGTGTAATACAGTAGATTATTACTGTGCTGTGAAAATGTCATTGATTCAAGATACTCTTTTTAATGACCCAGATTGTAATAATTCTCCCCTCAGACATAGGCAAAATACCCATTTTCACTAATTAGACACACTCATAACCTTCATAAAATTTTAACCTTTAAACAGTCTTTTGTAAATTTAGAAGTCATATGGTCTTCATATCAATTACTTCTGAAGGAATTCCCCCTAATTATATGCTGACGAATGTACACTTAGAAACACAGGTTAACAGTTCAAAGACTTCCAAAGCAGAAGTAATACAGGATTTGGTAGTCATTAAAAATAATAACCTCAACTTAATATTTTTCTAATTTTTCTCCTTTAAAATCCAATGTCTTCAAAAATACTTTTTCCTTAATAGGTGACAGATAATGTTAAACACAAGCTGTGCAAATGTAAGAGCAGCAATTCTATTGATCTCTTCAATGGAAAATTTCTGGACAAATGGAGGAAGGCTATTAGCAAAAGCTTTGATTTTTAGTTCCATTATACTTTGCAATTAAAAAGTAAGGGTTAGTTAGTGTATGACTAGATGAATGTATGTGCATGCTTGTGTCTGCTGCCTCTGTGTGTGTGCTCAGTTGTGTGTATTTTTTCATTTGTGTGTCTGTCCATCTATATGTGTGTGTGTATGCTCATGTGTGTCTATCTCTGTGTGTATATCCTCATGTGTATCTGTCCGTGTGTGTGTGTGTGTGTGTGTGTGCGCGCGCGCGCACACACACACACACACACACACATGCTTTCGGTGGAGAACATACCAGTAGGTTCTGTTTATGCAGCACTCATTCCTGAAAAGCTGAGTGTGCTTTTATGCCAGTCATTATTTTATAAGCTGGAAGGGAGTAAGCAGGTTGTATCCTGTTACAAAGGAGAATATTCTTAGAGCAGCTGTGTCCACAACACTTTGGGAACAGCTGGTCTATGTGGTTAAGCCACAGCTTCTCACTCTGTTAGCAGTGAGTTGACTGAACTAACTCCCGAGTTCCTTGCCCAGTCTCACACAGGTGTGTGAATGGAATGAATGATGTAGGTGACTTCTAACATGCTGATGCCAGGTCCAGGTCAGGACTCCTGCCCTGACTAGGAAGGAGGCAACAGAATATATAGCATGATGAAGGTGGGAAAAAGGAAGGCTGTGATAGTAGAAGGGGTTCTGGAGCATTTTTCTAGCAACCTGGTGGCCGCCATCATGTGGATGTGCTCTGCTCATTCCCAGCTTCAGAACTGTCTCTGTGATTCTGTAGTTTAAGACCAGAAATCCCTGAGATACAAACAACACAGCACATTTCTATTTGCCCCAATTCAGGTTTCAACAAACAAACAAAATACAGAGACAGCTAGAGATATATCCGGGTACCAAGGACTTTGATGATGAAGTAAGAATCCCAACTGATACATAGTGGATTAACAATGTCATCTAGAAGGGTGATCTGGATGCTAAACAAAGGTCTAGGAATCAACCCGAGGGTTTTCAAAACAACAACAACAAAAAACCAACCCTCCTCTTATGGCATATCACAGTCTCTGAGCCCAGTCTCTGTTCAGTTGACATTTTTAGGGTTGATTTAGTATTTCTGAGGGGGCAGTGGGACTGTCTTGAGGTCCATCTAAGGACAACCTTACAGGGTTTATTTATTTATTTACTTATTGGCATCTCTTCTTTTTGCTTATCTCTGCTGATTTAAATTTCCACTTTCCAAAGTCCAATTCAAGGATCTTCTGGAAGCTTTTCTTATTCATAGTCACCTCTAAATACTCTTTCTCTTGGATGTACAAAATTCTTAGTTACATGGGATATGTACCAACCAAATGATTGCAGTCACACATAGCATAAAGACCCTCCCTTCCACAACAAGCTGTTTGTGCAACAGTAGTCCAATGACATTTTATTTTCTGATGAAATTGTCATCATCCTTGTTTGTGTGAGTAAACTCAAGAATGTTCAGTCAAGGATAAAATGGCCTAAGCACACACAACTTACCCTACCTTTCAGTGGCATACAAACTACATTAAGTTTTCCATGCTATTTGCTATAATTTGTTTTCAAGTATTGTCATATCTTATTTATTTCTTGGATAAAAACATTCTTCCTAGGTCTGGTGTGCTAGCATGAAATCCCAGTTATTTAGGAGAATCACAAGTTCAAATCCAACCTGCGGTACAAAACCAGCCCTGGAAACTCAATGAGACCTTGTTTCCAAATAAAGAATAAAAAGAGGGATAGGACTGTAGCTTATTGGTAGAGTGCTTGCCCAGTGTGTGAAAACCTGTGTTCAACCCCAGCATTGTAGAACAGAAGAAAACATAAATGCTTGTAGGTGGGAATCTATGCTTATTTACCTTGAATTTCTCAAAACTCGGGAACTAGAATACTGTTTCCTTGGAAATGAGCCTATGCATACTGAGAAAATGAATCTACAAAAATAACCTGAGCAAACATCACAGAACACCGACAGCCAAACTATTTTACACGGTACTTTATGACATATGGGCCGATTCTTCTGGGTTGTTGCATAAGCAGCTGTGGTGGAGAGGTCCACATGCCCTTGTTGCCTTCAGCATCTTTTCCCCTCAAATCACATAAATCACTTTTGGGAAAACACCAAGGCACACTCTGTGTGTGCTGTTCTTGTTCCAATTACACGAAACCTTATTAAAACAGCCATCATGACAACAACATCTCGTCAGAAGAGCACGCCAAATACTTAGGGGCATAGTCTCAGCTAGACGTTCTGGGATTTGGGTACTGGGTGTCTATTAGTGATAATGGGCATTACGTCTGCAAATCCCCAGGTGATCGTGTCAACTCTACCTGTTTCGCTTTCCACAGGTGGAATGATGCTCTAATGAGGCCCATGTCTGCAAGATTTCTGCTTAGAACATAAATGGTTTAGATCCCACTTCCCTGTGAATCCCTTGCTACATTACTGACAAGGGTGACATGGATGCCTAATTGCCTGTTGCAAGAAGTGTGGTTCATCATTGTCTTTTAGACAGAACTAGTCTGTGTGGAGGCTCAGTGCCTCTGTGGTTAGTGTGTGTTAGAAACTCACAAATGGTGAGTTTTGCCTAACGAAGCTGTTAATTATTTTCTCCTTCAACCTTACGTTATCACTATCCTCTCCTTCCTCCAATTAGGCAACAAGCATCAAATGGTTCTCTTTATTTGATTCTCCATCCTTGGTCTTCTTGAGTGCTTTATGTGCACACACCCCTCCCCTCCCCCGTTATCTTTTCTTTGACTCATGAAAATATAAACCCGCTACCAATTCAGACTTGAGGTCAGTCTGTGCAGATACCAACATGTTATTCCATCATTTGAATTTCAAATTCTCCTCCACAAATGTTTACTATCCCCCACCCTGAAAGCTTAAGCAGAACCACGCACCTGCTCGCTTAATCTTTGCTTCTTGTACAACATAGAGACGTAAATAACATGTTTTATCGATTCATCTCTTCCTTTAGTACACAATGTCCATTAAACAGAGTATAATTCAGGCAGTTATTTTGCAAGTCCAGGATTACAATACTATCTGGAAGTACCTATATGCGCTCCTATTTGTGTATTCCAGAGAATAAACATAAAAGATAGCAAGCTTATCTGTCTACAGGAAATTTATTCATAAAATATAATGATTCAAAACTTGTGCTCTTGGCTGTGCAAAATGTTGCATTTGGAGTTCATTTTGAGAGTTTTCCTATCTACATGGGCCACCAAGATGCAAGAGGACAACTGGCCCAGGTTAATCAAAGCCATAGGCTGACAAGTGATTAACTCCAGTTGTCAGATGATTAGCTCTAGCAGTGGGGTCACAACCCTGCCTGTCACTAACTGACACCTAACTCCATAGGAAAGGTAAAGAAACTTGAATACACCATTTCTAAAACCAAACTCCACGCAGCTGCAATAGACCCTGGATTCTGTGCGAGGCTTCTCAGAGGACTCCAATTTTCAGCTTTTGTTAAATTAGTTTCAGATCAGTCAATACTTGTTTAAAAACATGTCATAAGTCTCTGTGGCTGGTGCATGCCTCAATTACCTCTGATTATTACATCAAGATTCACAAACGAGATACCAGAGTCACTCCTATTTACTGGAAAATGCTATTGAAACAAACTGAAATTCAATTTTGGGGCAGACTGCAATAACCCGTCAAAACATTCAAGCAGAGAGGAAGTTGGCCTTGAGGTGTGCTGGGCCATTGTTAAATGCAAGACAGCATCTCACCTAATAATTTAAACATGGTCTTGTGGCCTGACATTTTTAATGCTTTCTTGATCTCTTTCTTCTGGCCCTATGTGCTTTTCTCCACGGTGGGGAGCAGGACATGGTGGGTTATAGATTAAATACCAAGCCTTATTCTGCCAATAGCACTTTAGGAGGTAGAGAATGACCGAGCACTCTTATAAAAAGTCTCCCCGTAGGTGTCCGTGCAAAGTAACCTTTATTTGGGTTTTTAAAAGGTGCCTGGGTTTTAGACACATGCCAATCTATAGAACTACCAAGTTCAATTTTTTAATTCTTATCTGGGAAGTAAGCCGCAACCACATCCATATGCTGATCTGAAATGTTTGTCAGTACAAATTAGGATCCTAAGTTTAAGTAACACAGTCTGGTATGAACAATTAATTTAACCTGCTGGATCTCTGGGCTATATAGCCAGTTAACAAATACAATCTGGCCCTAACACAGTTTTAGTTGCATGATCACTGTACTATGAATCCCCATCCCCTCACCACCCCAGGTTACATGTACTTAGAGCCTCTAGAAGAAATCAGAGGGTTAAGGATTTTTATGTTTATGGCAGCAGTGATTCTGAAACAAACACATATTTCTCCTAATATCTTCAAGTTAAGAGTGAAGCAAGCCACTGGAGTGTAAAGACAAGACTTTTACAGACAGCTAACAACAACAACAACAACGACAGTGACAACAACAACAACAACAACAACGACAACGACAAGGCTGTATCCCAAACAGAAATGTACTTTGAAAACTCAGTCAAGAAATTATCAGGAACAGGGAAAGTGGGCAGGTGGGTACACTTATACTGTTCTCACCAAAACCCACACCAACTCAAAGAGGATGCATACTTGTTCACACCGACCCAAAGAGGATGCATACCTGTTTAAAATAATCGCTTAACAGAGAATGCAATGAGTTTCCCTGAAGCAGAGAAGCCACAGGGGAAAGTTAGAAGAGTCCAAAACTTTAAAATGAACTTGAAAATGATCTGCTTCAGTATCTATATTTGCAAATATGGAAATGGGAGTTGAACGGCACAAAAGTTTCACATCATTGATAGCATGGATCCTGTGTTAGGTAGCAATGCCAAGCCAGTATGCTAAAATGCTTCTTTCTACTTCGTTAGGGTATGTGGCTCTCTCTCTCTCTCTCTCTCTCTCTCTCTCTCTCTCTCTCTCTCTCTTCCACTTCCCTCTTTTTAGGCAAGGTCTCCTGTAGCTCCTGATGACATTGAAGTAACTTACTATACACTCCAGCTGACTTGGAACCTCCTGATCCTCTTGTCTCCAAGCCCTGAGAGATTTGATCGCAGGTTGTGACACTTTATCAGATTTATGTGGTGCTTGGATGGAACCAACACTTTGGGCATTGCTAGGACACACTACCATGTGAATGAGAGCCTCAATCCCAAGACTCTTTTATATTTTTGGTATATTTTTAATAATAGACAAAAGGACTTTTGAAATTGTCACTCAAAGCAATGTGTGCTCTCAAACATGACAAGTGTTGCAAATTGTGTTTAATCCCAAGTCAAGATACAGAGCAAAGCAAGCTCTTTGTACATAAGTCCCTGTGCTGACCATGACCCTCAGTGTCAGGGTGGAGGGGGAGGACAGCAAGAGAGGGAAACAGCATTTTAGTTGGGAAATGAGACATCACTGTTACAACCTACTTCCGTTGGATAAAGGAACTGGAGTGACTGGTGTCTTCCCTCCTTTAAAACACATTAAAATATTTCTCAAACCTTCCTAATATATAAACCCCATCATTTGAAGATTTCAGAAGACAGTTCAATCTCTCTTTATTTAATATACATATTCACCACATATTATAACCATATAATCTATTTTTATGCCAGAATAGATTTTCCATTTCCTTCAGATAAAGTAAGAAATGTTTCTGACGTATTAACTTTCATACAATAATTCAGGAGGGATTTCTTTCAGGAATTTTTCTTTTCTGGAATGTTTTTGGCCCTGAAAACTTGAACACCACAACCCAGTTCATGTCTCAGCTCCCGGGACAGAAGAAAACACAGATGGACGGGATTGCTTGGGATTTTATGACCAACCCATTTGTACCATTACCGTTTTATAGTGGGAGAGGGACTTGCTAATCATGAATCAAGTCACGTACCATTAATTCCAACCTTGTGAAAAGTCCTGTGGATGGGAACCACAGAGGGGACTTCCCAAAGCATCTTCTCCAAGGCCTGGATGTTAATGATACGGAAACAGCTGCTTGGGCCAGTGAGATGGCTGCTGTACAACTCTGACAACCTGAATTCAAGCCTCAAAGTGCTTGCCTAGTATGCATGAAGCTCTGTGTTGGATCCCATCCTGACATCACAGCAGACAGAGAGAGCTGACTCCTGAAACTTGGCTTCTGAACTGTGCTCCCCATGGCACACACATGCTTACATTTAAACACTCATATCACACACATGCACACAATAATAAGAGAAATAAAATTTTAAAAGCCTCAGTTGCTACGAGACCATTCAAATCACATGGTGAACAGTATACTATGCTCAGTACTGGATCCGGATATCAGCAAACAGGAGAGAAAACAGAAGACATGTTTGTTATCTCTGTAGAAAGAGTGCTAACCATCTGATCAAAGCACACACAGAAACTAGGAATAGCTCAGTCAGTAGAGTTCTTCTCACACAAGCATGAGGACCTGAGCTTAAGCCCCCAAAATTCATATAAACTACCAGACACAGGGATGCACCTGTAATCCAAGCACTGAGGAAGGAGAAAGAGGAGGACAGCTAGGACTCATGGCCTGCCAGTCTAGCCTCCTGGGTGAGTTTCAGCCCAGTTACTTCAAAACTCAAAGTAGAATGAAGAATGACAACCAAGGCTGACTTTTGGCCTCCACGAGTACTTTCACTCATGTACAACCCCCTATACATACCACAGCCCCTTAATATGTAGCCCAGTTGTATAATAAAATGTGGAATTCCTATTCAGAAAGACAAGTATACCATAATCTCCACATGGTATCTGAAGAAGCCAGTCTTAGGACAAGATGTGACTCGGTGGTCCAGTGCTTGCCTGGTATACAGGAAGCCCTGGAGTGAATTCCCTGCCTATACTAGTTGAGAATATAATAGTGGGTATTTGGTGGAAGATAGAGAAAGGTCAATCAATGGTTGCTAAGATGTAGTCAGCTAAGAGATAGCAGTTGTATGAGCAGAGGGTGACCATGTGAAACAGCAATGTATTGTGTATTCTCAGAAGGAAAAAGACAGGACTGTGAAATTTTTCCACATGAAGAAAAAAAAATTAAAGCTGGGGAGATGACTCAATAGGTCTAGTTCTTGCTGTACAACATGAGGACCAAGTCTGGGTCCACAGAACTCACCCAAAAGTCAGGCAACAAAATGTGCACCTGTAAGTGCAGCACTGGATAGGTAGAGAGACACAAGCAACCTTATCCAGCCTCTCTAGCCTACTTTGTAAATTTCAGGTTCTGTGAGAGACCCTGTCTAGAAAGACACCCATGCAGACATACAGATACACATAGCCCCCCAAAAGAAGTGGTACACTTGATACTTGAGATGATAAATGTTTAATCTGCATAATACGTATATGTGTTAAAAACTGCGCTGCACCTTATTAAACAGGTACCGTTTCTGTGGGTTAATTTTATTTTATTTTATTTTATTTTGCTTCTGTTAAAAATAATAAACAAAAGCTATGCCATCATTACTACATTGTAGAGGTAGGACTTTTCCACAGCAATGTAAATGAATTTCAGTGTGCTTTATTTTGTTTTCCACTGCCATTGCTTTAGAATTAAATCTGAGAAAACTCAAAGAAATCACTGTCACCATATATGAGAAAATTTACCAAATTAGAGCTTGGGGCGTTACAACCTAGTCCCTGAGCCAGGACCGAAGTTTTAAATCAGGTTCCACCCACTTGTGGGAGACAGACTGATTCTCCCCACTCCTCTCTGGGCCTTTGGTTCCCCACTTTCAGCCTGACTGAGTTAACTCCCTCTCCATTAACAACCCATGGAAACAGTCATGTTGAACTCTCGTTTGGTTCTGTTCTTTCTACAGAGAGTCTCGGATTTGCCCACCACCATCTGCACCGTGTTAGTGTTGGGCTGGGGAACTAAGCCAGGCACTTTTCAAGTGTCCCACAGTTGTAATGGAATTGGAAATGCTTAGGTTTTCATCTTGAAAACGACTTCCTAAAACCATCACTGTAAACACATTATGGATCTGTTCTGAAGAAAAGCAGCCATGTCTTTGTGTTTATGAGGCAATGACTGCCAAGCAAAGGCCGTAGGAAAGTGTAGCATATGAAAAGATGACTTCCCTGTGGTTCAAACAGAGATGAGTGGAAGGAGGAGGGCATTACCTCCCTGCCTTTCTGGAATGACAGAAAACTGAACTGTAATAAAGCATTATTTGTCCTCTGGCACCACCCTCAAAGTATTGGGGTGAATGAAAGAAAGATTTTTTATTGATGTTCCCCCTGAATATTATTTGGAAGATTCAATATTAAGATAGTTGTCCTATCAGTAGCTAAAATGAATTAAACACACAAACAACCAAAAAACCCCAGCAGTTCAAGGATAATGACTAAAAGGTTGTCCACTGCGCTAAACTCAAGGGTTAATAACAAGTAAAACTACCCAAGAACCGAGTTTCTACAAGATGCAGCCGTCCAATGGCATGATCTCAGTAAATGGGACTGGCAGGTAGGGTAGATTAATATCAGATCAGTGATTAGGTTGGGTTAGTTTGAGACTGGTGAGTTAGTGTGGGTCAGTATGGGTTTGGTATTTTCACTGAGTTAGTTCAGGTAGGCCATTAGTGTAGATTGCAATAATATGAAATTCAGTACTAAATATCCTTGGCAATGTTTTCCTTGTCAAGGAATAGAGCAACCCAGAAGTCTTTGAGGCTATTTCTTTTGTTCCTGCTGGGTCCTTGGCTATCCTACTGAGGAGGGGATTAGCATTAGGCAGGAAGATCTACTCTATGCAGGAAGCTATAAGGCCTCCTGACCTTCTGGCCTGGCAGCAAACTTAATTGCTCAGGCACCTCAGTCTCCTTCCTTTTCAGTTAGTTTAAATAGAGTTATGAAAGGGCTTCTTTTATTGTTATCCTGTTCCTCCCACCCAGTGCAGCCTGGAACCATCCAGAACTGTCAGAATCACCAGTACTTTGGCATAGAGATGGTATGATGTCTGTTCCCCTCACAGGACTTTTGGATTCATACAAGGCACTTGGAAGGACCTATCCTTCCAAACCAGAACTGTTGGGGCATTTCAGGGATGAGAAGAGACAGGTAGGTGACACTCACACACCATGCAAGGCTTTGCATGGAGGGGCATTTGGCCAGAGTTAGAGAGTTCCCAGAAGGCACTAAGCCATCACACCCCAATAAGATCAGCAGCATTCAATTTGAACAAAAAAAAGGTTCTTTCCACTCATCATTTTTTACACTCTACACACAGATCTTTCTTTCTGGTGCCATGTAATTTATGACAAATTTAGTAAGGCTGTAGCCTGACCTAGGCTCAGAAGCACACAGAGTGCAAATGCCTCACTTGAACCTGTTTCCTACAACCCACAAGCTGTGAGCCTCTCCTTTAGTAGGACATTGTGGTGGCTTGAATGAACTCTGTCTCCCACTGGCTCCAGTATTTGAACACTTAGTTTCTAGTTGGTGGTGCTGTTTGGTGAGGTAGTGCAGCCTTGCTGGAGAAAGCACACCACTGAGGTTGGGCTTTGACAGTTCATTACCTTGTCCCACTTTCAGTTTGCTCTCTCTGCTTGGTGTTTTCTGTTGAAGCTATGATCTCTCAGCTTCCTGTTACAGCCACATGTGGCCAACCCCCACAACTCCCATTATGGATTCTTCCTCTGGAGTCATGAACCAAAACAGACTCTTCCATACATTGTGTTGGCTACAGTGTTTTATCACAGCAGCAGAAAGTAGCTGATGCAGACAGGGAGGATTCTGCAACATTACTTGGGACTGTGAATTTTACTTCCTGCCTTTTTGTCAGGTGTTCTAAGAAACTGACTCTTCCTTCAAACCTTGGGGCCTGAGGGTTGAAATATGCTGACCATACCCCTGTGATTTGCTGGGATCTTGCACCAGGTATTTCTCCATGCCCCTATGTGCCCTAATCATTGTGATTACTGGAGTATTGTAGTCATCAGGGATATGTCCTCATAGCCCTAGGTACTAGCCCCCTTGGTGATTACTGGGGTATTGCAATCAGCTGGGATATGTCCTCATATCCCTAGGAAATCAGATTCTTTTTGTTCTTAAAAAAAATTTCTTGGAGTGCTACTCTCAGGAAACAAGTGCTATGTTTTCTGTTGATCATACGAATCAACTATTTGCCAGCTCTCCTGCCCTTGTGCCCAATTTAACCCCAACAACACACACCCATATCAAGACCTTGAGATTCTCAGAATACTTTTTTAGTTAGTGAAAGGTTACCTCTAAGACAGCCTCATCTCATCTCACTAGCAGCATATGGAACATACATTAAACTTATTTCTCCTCTAGATGAGTGGAGACTCCCTGCACAATGGTCTTATGGTCTCTGCTTCACTGGGACTTATATCTATCACCCAGGCAGCATGGACTTCAGGGATGTGAAGAATGGATGTACACAGCCAGCTCCACGATGTTTCAGGCCCATTCCTCACAGCCTACTCTGGAACCTGAAAAATACTTCATGAATTTTCAGCTTGAAGCTGAAGTGCCCACTGACAGTATATAATGCCCGAGCTACCCACGTCTCTCTGTGCTTCTATCTCACTCCCTGGGAAGAACCATAGTAGGATCATTTCTGCTGGCTGGGTGTAGTACTGACCACGGAGGGGCTTTGGCATGATGGAGATCCTGCCTTTGAGCTCATGCTTTCTGTGTAGAGCTCTGTATTCTTGGGCAGATCATTGAATAGTTTTAGTCTTCATTCCTCTTCTTGCATATCAAGGATGATAATATTTTGGAATAGCCCACCAGGCATACTGTAGACTCCATATAGACACAGCTCTTACATTATCCTAGGTATGAGTTGGGATATATCCAGAATCTAAGATCCCTATTTTTTAAACTAATCAAAACAACCAGCCTCTATCACAGCTATTATCATTACTATTGACATCTGCTATTCATTGAACAGTTACTTGTGCCAGGAATCTCTCTAGGCACTTTTGCTGAATGATCTCATGTTTTTAAATTTTTATTTATGATTTATTTTTATTTTTATGTGTATGGGTGTTTTGCTGCAAGTATATCTGTGTTCCATGTGCATGCCTGATGCCAGAAGACAATGTCAGATCCCCTAAGACTGTAGTAACAGATGTTGTGAGCTACCTTGTGGGTGCTAGATATTGAAAATGGGTCTTCTTGCAGAGCAGCCGGTGCTATTAACCACTGAACTATCTCTTCAGTCCCTGAATAATCTCATCTTATATTCGTCACCTCAAAAGCTAGGTAGCATTTTTAGCACCATCTTGAAAGCAAAAAGGCTTTGTGGTGTTCCACGGCCCACAGTCTCAGCATGAGTGACTGATGGTTTGGGCTCTGAAAACCATATCATACTCCAATTGAACCTGTATCACCCTCTCCTGCACTGAAGAGTCACCCCCTCCTTCACAGCCCTCATCCTTGCAGGCAAGACTCTATCAGCCCAGAACAATAGATACAGCACGCTTGCTGTGGGATAGACTGCACTGCTGCAGAGTCCTTAGTCCATTCTGTTCACCAGAAATGTCTCTAATCCTTGCCCAAGAGCCATCCCGAGGTTTCCATCCACAATGACCAAGACAGGGATGGTTTTATCTATTCCCCTTTTCTCCCTCCGTCCCTCTTCCTCCTTCTTTCTTCTACATCTCTGTGTTCAGACACACTTGCATGTGCATGTAAGTTTAAGTGTCATTTTTCAGGGACCACCAATCCTGCTTTTTGAGACAAGGTCTCTAACTGGGCTGACCATACCAGCTTCAGAGTAAGACCAATCAGCCTCAGAGGCCCTCCTGTCTCCACTTCCTAAGTGTTGAGATCACAAATGTGTACCACTATTTTTTTTATATGGGTTTACAAAATTTCTGTGAATGACTGATTCTCAGAGGTGTCTTTGTGAGATTCACAAATACACATAAGTAACTATAGACTTGTTGGAGCATCAGCAGCCCAACTGTTTGTCCCTGTTCATACTCTGAATTATTAAATGCTCATTATGCCTATTAAAGAGAAACCCTTCTCTTTTTAGAATTTGATTCAAGACTGTCCCTTATAGGTAAGGTGCCTGTGATAAAGGCTTGGTCCCCAGTTTGGTGCTATGGACTCTTTAACAGTTTGGGCCAACCAGGAGATCTCCAGGCCACTGCAGTGTGTTTCACAAGGGGCTAGAAGGACCTCAGTCCCCTCTTTTAATTTCTAGCCACAAGGTGAACAATTTGTTCCTGTATATTTCTCCTTACTTCAGGCCTAGAGAAATAAGGCCAAGTAACTGTTGTCCAAAACTGTGAGCCAAAATAAACATTTTCTCTCCATATATTGATTATCTCAGGTATTTACTACAGTATGGGGAAACCGACAGACATATCTAACAGGAGAATGGTGCCACCTGTGTGAACAGGTTGAGTGCTCTCCTTTTCACTGGGTAAGTCCCCCACCATCTCCTCCCTGTGAGCAGATCAAAGCCTAGATAAGGAGGTCATTTTCAAAGAAAGGAACAGGAAGGTAGCATTGTCCACACAGAAAAAGAGTTCACACCAGTTCTCACCTGAACTGCACTTGTGCTTGTGACAGCGTTTTCAGGGCTGCGTGTTAGGAATAAGCAACAGTCTCAGGGCTGTGTGCCTAGGGAATATGAGTTTGCATGGTCTGAAAGCCTTTTGTTTTTCTGCTCTGCCATAACATTACAGTCCAGATTCCCCCTCAGCCTAACACTTGGGAGGTTATGTGGAATGAGAGGACCTATGGAGTAGGATTTTCATGAATGCATTGACAGAGACTAAAAGTTAAAACCTCGCAAACGCCATGTGTGAGCAACCTGTAAACAGTCTGTAATTATCACCTGCAAGGGTTGGGTCACAGAGTGTCACCTGCTAAGCAGAGTCTGGGGTCTGGGAGACAGATGGGGATCTCTGCTCTAACATGATTCTTCCACACCGAGCCAGCTGGTGATGACAGTGTCTTCTCTAGTTGGCCTGGTACTGTGATGACAGAGTAATTACTCTAATTTCTATACTGAAATACCATCAATACTCACCTTGCAGTGTGGACAGAGAGCTAGTAGGTGCAGCTCAGCCACAGGTCATGTAGTGTGGGTGGGTGGGGGTGTTGCTTGGTGGTAAGCATGTGCTGAGCATGCATGATACCCTGAGTGTAATCCTTGGCACTCAAAAGAAAAATCTACAAAGAGTAGCAGGGTTTCCTCAAGCTTTGTTTGTCTTTTTCCCCCTTCCAATAGACACAGCAGAAAGTTTCCACACAGAAAGAATATCTAGATTTCTCTAGGAGGCAATGTGGTGACACAGGAAGTCTGCTGATGAAGAAGTGGCCTAGTGACTTCTGACAGCAAACCCATATAAAAACTACACACATTTTAATGTTATCCTCTCTCCACCCAGCACAAGCCTTACGATTAGACTTTTAATCAAGTCCTTCTACTCCTTCCTGCCCTCTCAGTTCCTGTGATAGGCAGGCTCCTTCCTGGGTTCTTCCTGTTTGGACTCTTGGCATAAGAGCTGAGGCTCCTGACCTGCCTTGGGCCAAGTTTTCAAAGCTCCCCTGAGTCTGTAAACAGGAAAGGTTTCCTCTGAGACTGAGGTTCCTTCTTGGTCCTCTGATGACTGTGGGATAAGAACTTCCCATTGCCTGCCATGAAAGCCTTCCATTTAGGTTCACTAGAGGGCATGGTAACAGATTCACGACAGAGGGGCCAGGCCTTGCCAGGGAGGACAAAGTCTCAAGACAGGCCATAGGAGCAATGAGTGAGATGTTGGATTAAAGAGGTGGAACCTAGGGAAACAGAGGTCTCTCAGTGGTGGCTTAAGCTGAGGAACTGGCTGATTCACTGCTACAGTTATAGGAGGAAAATGGACCAAATTTCAGCTCAGTGAGAGAGGGAACCCCAGAGATGCAATGGGGTGATCCAGCAACCTAAGGACCGGGAGTTTTGGAGATAAAGATCACCTTTGTCCTCATGATTAGCAAGCTCTCTATTTTTAGGAAAGGGGTGCAGCCAATGATAAATAAGAGACATCCATCCACAAAAAGGACTGATTTATGTGTGTTTTCAGTTTGTCTGTGTTATAGTTGCAGCTCATGATTTCAAAGTTGGATGACATCTTTTTCTAAGGCATCTAACCTTTTCATCTGTGGTTTCCTTAGAATCTCTCTTACTCAGGAAAAAAAAATTTTTTTACTTTTAGAGACAGAGTCTCAGTAGCTCAGGCTCGATTTGCGTTTGCTATGTAGCTGAGAGATTTCAGGTGTGTACCACCAAACTTGGTTTATGTGGTCTTGGGAATGGAACCCAGGGCTTCCTACACAAGAGGTAAGCACTCTATTAACTGAGATAATCACTATTCCTTAGTTTGCATTTCTTTTTGATAGTTCACCTATCAAGAGTGAATGGAGGAACCCATCAATGCCTTTTATGCTTTTTCTAAATTGGAAGACTAAATGGGGTGGTGGGCAAAACAAAATATAAAGTATTTTCTTACAAAGGATTTTATTTAGCAAATACTCATTTTTTAAAAAAAAATTCTTTAGCAAGAAAAAGAGGCACTTTGATACTTAGATTGTGTTTGTATGTGTGTGCATACTGGAGATGGAACCAGGGCCTCACATATGCTGGACCAGTGCTTAACCACTGAGCTATGCCACTGCCCGTAATTCTTTATCGCATTGGTACTTGGGGACTGACTCTTCCTCTGGCCAACTCATGACTTGGCTAAGGTCCATTTTTTGAAATCATGACTACAAACTGAAATCCAGAAGTGTGCACTATTCTTTGCCTCCAAACTCCCTGTTGACAAATCGGGGTTAAATCTGCTTTTGAGCACTGTGGGACACAATGACTGGAGACTTTTCACCCTAACAAGGAAATAAAGTGACATCCTCAGATCTATCAGCGTGATAGAGCTTCAGGTGCAGCAGCTCTAGGTCAGAGGGTAACAGTCCATGAGAAGGAAAGAAATGTAAAAATGGGCTTCGCTCATACTGAATACCAGCTTAGAAGACATGTCCTTTACACTTCACTTAGAGCAGTTATCATCTTGGGCTGTAAAATATGTTAACGAGTCCTGCCTCCCTTGTTGGCTGTGACACTGTTGTGAACAACAAACTAGGCAGTGTGCAGCTCCAATGCCTGCCTTGGTATTGTGTGATACACAAAAAGGGGCTTTCTGGATGGCAGTAGGCAATATTGTCATGGAGATGAGAAACTGAAAAGAGCAGCTTTTGTTTTCTCTACATCTTGAGACTCTTTTTCCTCTGAGATAGATAGGAGGGACTCAAGCAGGTCACAGGAGGGAGGAAGCACTTCCTGTGTGGTACATGGCTGTTCTGGGGGAACAACTAAATACAATTTGGTTCATACATAAACAAAGGCCCAAACGGCCGAGAGCAACTGAAACACATTATAGTAATTAGTTTAGGAGTTGACCCAAGACATGTTCTCATTAAAATTCTTTCTATTTTTGGTTTCCATTCCGTCATCCTCCTCTGATTTACTTTATTGGACTGAAACCCCTGCCCCAGAAAGACCATGTCACTTCTGGGGGAAGGGTTAATAAAAAGAAGAAAAAAGTGGAGAGGGAGAGAGGAAATTGATAGGATTGGGAGGGACCCTCAGACAGTTTGCCTTCCGTGAGGTCTCAGCATCACTTCCTGCTCTGTGAGACCCTGAAGCATCTCTGCTAAAAGGCCTCATTCATTTAGTTACTCCCCTATTCTTATTAGTCCTCAGTACCCAAGGCCTTGAAACTCAAGTGCACATTGCTTGTCCCCGAGCAGCCATCCTAATGATATTATCTCAGTCAACCTTTGAGATGATCTGGGTCCTTCGTGACATCGTCTGGGCAATGAAATGAAAACAACTTCATGTCAGCCTGAGGCCACACAACCGGCACTCAGTCATTCACTTGACCCTACTTATTCATATTCCAGCTCCGTCTGGGTGGGAGTCTCTACAGCTATGTATGGTTCTCCTCTTCCAAGTATTTGGCTGGTGCTCAAAAGCTTCTAGAAAGATGGTCATTGCTGTTTTCAGGTTAACTACCAGTTAAAACAGAGGAAAACCATATGCTTCCATTCCAAGCAATGGAAACCAAAACACAAAAGCATCAGGAAAACCAGACAGCAAGCAGGCAAGCCAGCTTTTTGTAACTTCAGAGTGATTTATTCTAGAACACTGGTTCTCACCTGTCCTAATGATGAGACCCTTTAATAGAGTTTCTCATGTTATGTTGATCCCTGGCTATAAAATTATTTTAGTTGCTACTTCCTAACTGTAATTTTACTACTGTTATCAATTGTAATATAAATATCTGATATGCATCCCCCATGAAAGGCATCCCCAAAAGGGTTATAACCCGTTTCTCTAAAACAATGTGTGGGGCATGATGGTCCTGGGGCCTCAAACAAGTGGACATAGGTGCCCACTCTGTAGCCTCCAAAAAGAGAATGATTACCCACAGTTACAGAGATCTGCAATAACTCCATTTGGGAATTTATAGACATCTAGCAAGCTGAAGTATATTTGAGCAAACACACATAATCCATTTATTTTTTTTTTCCAGGCTTGAGAACTGGCTTAGTTGGTAGAGTGCTTGTCTGGCATGCACAAAGTTCTGGCTTTCATACCCAGTATCAAATAAACCAGAAATGGTGGTACATACCTCTAATACTAGTACTTAGGATGTGGAAGCCGGAGTTCAAAGAAGTTCAAAGTCAAGTTCAAGGAACATAAGATTTTATCTCAAAAAAGTTTTACCCCCTTCATAAAATAATGCATGATGGAACCTGGACACCTGAGGGAAATCTCTTACAAAAACTACAAGACATGTCCTTCACTGCTACCCTATCCTTGAGGACAACATGGAATACGTTATAATGCCTCCATAGGACTAGCTGCAAAGGGGAATGGTACACCCAGTGCAACAGACCGGACGTTTACTGTCCCAGACAAACAAAAGCCATGAATGGTGACATGACTGACAAGGAGGCAGGTGGGAAGGAAGGGTAACATCTTGGGTTCAGGAGAAATATATTCTCCCTGGGCAAGCCATTGGCTGTCCAAACTGAAGTTTCTTAATTTACAAATAAAGAGGACAGAGTTCAGATGTGGGTTATCTTCTCTGCCAGCTGCCAAACACTGTGTGTGCATTTATGAACCTGAGATATGTGTAGTAGATGTGTGTAGTGCTTGAGGCTCTGAGATGGGAACACAATTTGAAGTATTTTCACCAAAAGTGTTTCTAACAGAAATTTAATTGCTCCCCCTTCTCTCTCTCTCTCTCTCTCTCTCTCTCTCTCTCTCTCTCTCTCTCACACACACACACACACACACACACACACACACACACACAGGGAAATAGTTGTTTATATTAATTTACAAAGGTTAAATCCATTCTTTCCAAAGTCTTTGTGGCTTGCTTGGGCTAGCTTGCCAACAGAGTTCTATTATTGGCAGGGAGCTGCCCACATCCAGCACACATTGTTTCTCCAGCATGAATAAAATCTTGCTGGCCTCAATGTAGTATTTACTGAGGCAGCTGCCTTCCCATTCTGGGGTCAGAAGGGTGAGTGGGGGTAGGGCACCTCTGTACCTCTCTGTAAGAGCCAACTGTCAATGGAACCAGCTTTCTTTGGCCTCTATTTCCACACAGGGGTTCTAAAATCAATGCTGCTTCCGAAACAACAAAGGAACAAGGGAGGTGGCAGGCAGCCATTAACCCTCTGAAATAATATGGGAAGTATATTTTATGCCTGTGGCCAATTTATATATTTCCTTCAGGGACAATGGTCAGGTATTTCTTAAACAAAACAAAGTATTGTTTAAGAAATAGTTTCTTAAATGGTTCCTTTGGTTTCTTTGTGTTCGTGTGTGTGTGTGTGTGTGTGTGTGTGTGTGTGTGTGTGTGTGTGACATATAATTACACCCATGGGTGTGGTATGCATGTTCACATGTATGCATACCTGTGTGTACATGTATGTGGTAAATGTGTGTAAATGTGAAGCCAGACTGGGAGATGAGCCCCAGAGATTCTCTCGTAGCTCCGTCTCCAGCCATGAACTGACAAATGCACCACGCCACCACAGCCAACATGGGTTCTGTGGATCATGCTTGCACAGAAAGTGCTTTCCATTAACTCAGTCACCTGACCTTTAAAAAAATGTTTCCTAGCCTTGGCTAGTCTGGAACTCTTACATAGACAAAGGTGGCCTCTTACTTGTAGTGATCCTCCTGCCTCTGCCTCCTGAGTGTAACACCAGGCTACTAGGGCTTGTGTTTTACATTTTTGTTAGGTGTACTCCACGAGAGGTCTGATTGGCTCTAAAGGGTCACCTAAGAAAAAACAATTGTCTACTCACTTCTGGGAAACATAGTTCCTTTCAGTGAGGTTTCATGAGCACAAAGTCTTTCTCAAATCCCCACACACACCACCTTCCAGCTTTGTAGTCCTGGTAAGATGCAGAAACCTGGAGTTAATGAGTGATTAGGGCTTCAGCAGAGCCACCATGGGTGATATTTACTTGCATATATGGTGAGACTACTTTTGTTGGAGTTGGGCTGAATTTATCCAGAAAATACACCAAGACAGGGAAACAGTTGCCTATCAGAGGGACTTTTCCATACACTGAACCATCAGGCCAACTCACAGCTTCCTTGCTTAGTTTCCAAATCTCTTCTAACAAGAGCATCCTTCCTGCCTTGCACTAACCCTGAGCTCAGGATCCCGAGGGCTGTCTTCCTACACAGAACACCACAAGGCAGGACCTGATTCTCTACAGCTACGAATGCAAATGTTCTCACAAAACAGCACAAGTTTCAATTAAGCAATGAGTCAGCAAACAGAGCCCTGCAGACCATACTCTAGAGATGGCCTGTCCTTTGCAAAATAGTTTTATTGCAACACAGCCAGGCCAATTCTCATTACAGTGGAGGAGCTGAACCGAGTCTGTCTCATCAGCAAAGCCCACAGTAATGGAGGCTGACTCATTTCAGAAAGTGTGCTAATTTCTGCTTTAAAATATCAGCTGATACCATAAAAACCTGTCGATGTCTTTGAAACTGTGATGGAGTTTCAATATATAACCTCCATGAATTACCCTCTCAAACAAGTGCTTTTAGAGTCTTAATAGTGTCCTCATTCCTTGGTTCAGCAACCATATGTCTAGAAATTGTGTCTAATGACAATTCTAAAACATACGGAGACTTCACATTCAGATATTAATTCCACCATCCTTTATGGTTATTTATACTTTCTGAATAATTTAAAAAGCACTCTAAATATATCAAGAAGTTCAAATAAAAAAATCATCATTTTGAACAGATAATGTAATTTAATATTTAGAGCCTAATGTAATGTTTAACATTTAATTTTAAGGGAAAACTGTACAGGAAAGACTGTCTATAGAGAGTTATACCAATTTTTTTAACATTTTAAAACATGCACATACTTCTAATGCAGAGAACACAAAAACCACCAAAATAAAACAGCTGTTATCTTTAGCCACAGGGTAATGGTATGGGTGATTTATTTTCCTATATTTTCAAATATTTACTAAAAGAAAAACTACCCAACATGTCTCTATTATACTTAAAGGACTTGAGTGTGTCTGCAAAGCTCCAAGAAAGACTGTATAAAGACAGAGCACATAAAATATTTTTCTTTAAAAGTTTTTAAATGATCCCAACTTAAAAAAAACATTCTCACTGAGTTTTTGTTTACTTATTTTTACCTTTTTGTGTGAATGTTTGTGAGTGTCCAGGTGCACACATAAACATGTATGTACACATGCATGTGTGGATTCTGGAGGATAACTTGTGGTGTCCTCCTCAGGAATGTCACAAAACTCCTTTAAGATAGAGTTCTCATTGGCCTGGACGGAGCTCACTAACTACATGGAGCAGTTGCCTGGCCATTGGACCCAGAGACCCACCTTCCCAGTGCTGAAGTATAGGTTGTCACACTGGTGTTCTACCTGGGTCCTCATGCTTGCAAGGCAAACAAACTTTACTCACTGAACCATCTTCTCAGCCTAAACTTTGAACTTAAAAAGAAAGGCAGGCTTCTGTAAAACATATAGAATATAAAATTTAGATTTTATTTAAAGAAACTAACTTAAAACTCTTACAGGGGTTAGATGATAGTTCCATTATTATTATTATTATTATTATTATTATTATTATTATTATTATTTTATTATTATTTTACTCCAGACCAAGTTTCTCTCTACAGTGTGCCTCTTCCCAAGGGAGGTGGGTGTGTGAGTGAGCTAAAGGTGTAAAGGTGGCAAATGCATAGCCCATGAAGCACTGTTTCCTCAGGTTCACAGCAAGCAGCCTCACCAGCCACTCTTTTCTGAGCAGATGTTTCAAATGTGTTGTGGGAGATCAACCCTGGTCAGTGATAGGCATCATATGGGGTCAAACATGTTTGCCCCCCCCCCCCACCACCACGGCAGGACTTTCTACAGCTTGACAAGAAGTTAGCAAGTTGATTCTTGTTTCTTCTTTCCCTTAAGACTAGACAGTGAAACGCACACATCGGGATTGGTTTATCTTGCTCTAAAAGCCACTGAATGTTCTCTTATAAGTTTCTTTCAAATCCAAAGGCAAAAAGCGGGGTTCATCTCCATGGTCTATGTTTCTTCTCATACATTCAATACCTAATGTTTTGGGTTGAATTATATAGCTTGCTTAAAAGTCTCTGTCTTGCTTAGTGAGCCTAGTGGCAAAAACCAGTAATCTCAGCTCCTGCAAATGGTAGGCAAAGGATTCAAAAGTTCAAGGGCAGCCAGAGATCCTCTACTCTCAGCTGGTTATATTTTGTTCTAAAATCTGATATTGTTATTGTTATTGCCCCCCAACCTGTGTGTGTGTGTGTGTGTGTGTGTGTGTGTGTGTGTGTGTGTTGTATATGTATGTGTGTGTGCTATGTCTGTGAGTGCAGTGTCTGTGCAGGCCAAGTTCAACATTGAATGTCTACCCCAACAGTTCTTCACTTTATTTTTATGTTGAGGCAGTGTCTTTCACTGAACCTAGAACTCATACATTGATTAGATTGTCTAGCCAGTGAGCCCCCAGGATCTATTTGCCTAGCTCCATCTCCCAGTGCTAGAATGATAGGCTCCTAACACCTAGAAGGGATTTGAACTCTAGTTCTCAGGTTTGTGCAGCAGTGCTTTATCCACTGAACTATCTTCCCAGCCCATACCACCCTTCTGAAATCATCTCCTTTTATCATCAACCCAAGTGGTTTTCCCTCAGTGACATATTCTCATTCTCTCCCCCACTTTCTTCTCCTCTCTTTCGGTTTTCCATGCCAAGAAATGTTCATCTTTACAAATTGAGCCATGGCATGATCCTGAATCTCTTTAGTCAGTGTGTCCTATTTCCCGTAGTCAAGTTCCTTTTTGGACTTTGACTTGGAGTTTCATTTGCTGTGATAAAACACCATAACTAAAAGCAACTTAGGGAGAAGTGGGTTTATTTCAGCTTTCAGGTCTCAAATCACATTTTCTCATTGACAGAGTCAGGGCATGGACTTGGGGCAGGAATCTGGAGGTGGGACTTGAATCAGTGACCTTGGAGAAACACCGCTTTCTGGTTTTCCAGCCATGGCTTGCTCAGCCTGCTTTCATATACACCCCAGAATCACCAGCCCAGGGATGGTACCACCCATAGTGATCTGGGTCTTCCCACATTAGTCATCAAGAAAATGCCCCCACAGGCTTGGTCCAAGGCTTTCTGGTGGGGGCGTTTTCTCAGTTGAGGTTCCTGCTTCTCAAATGGCCCTAGCTTGTGTCGAGGTCTCTAGCCAGCACAAATGCCTCAACCTGAAAACTTTAAAAAGCATCATGAAATGCCCCAGACATGGCCTGCTCTTACATTTTCAGCCTTCACGTGTCAGACATGTCATCATTCTGGATGCAAAGACAGAGAAATCCACATGGTAGCCAGCCACCCAACTTCTACCTCATCCCCTACTCTGCCTTTGTTCCAGCTCCCTTGCACTCCTTCAGAATGTACCTTTCTTTTTGTTTCTATCACTGCTTGTCACACCCAGGAATGGAGGGGTCCTTTCACTAGAGAAGATGAAAACAAAAAGGAAAAAAAATAAAGCTTTTCACTCACCATTGAGTTATAAATATTTATTGTATAATTATCATTGGACTTGAGTTGAGTTGGGAGAAGAAGAGATTTCCTAAGGTTTCTTTTTGTCCTTTTTGTATAATTTGAGTCACTTGAACAGTCAGTAAAATGGTATTCAATACTATAAATAAACCCACATGAAATCATGCCCACTGGCTGTTCAGTCCCCCCACTAAGGGATAAGGCCTACCCGGGCACACCCCAGAATGGAGAATGAAGGTGTTGGCTGAGATAGGATTCTACCAGAAAGGAGAAGAACTACAGTTAAAGCTAGTCAGTAAGTAGGGGCAGGAGGTGGGGAACAGGCATACCCTGGCCTTGCCCTGAATTCAGGAACTGAATGTACATGGACAACAAGAGTATAGACCACCCTCAACCAGAGACTGTGCAAACCCCCCACAAAACCCACACCTCAGGCAAATGCTTGTCATAGACATCTGTTTAGAACACATATGGATTCAAGGGGTACATATTATGTCACCTGAAGACTGAGATAAGGTGACCAGCAAGTTGGAATGGCATGGTGGGTGCACAGAAGAGGGATCTGGAGATGGCAGATCTCCGTGGCATTTTACAATGTCTTTTTAGATAGCAATGTCATGAAGACAGAGATGATGGCTGTTTTGATGTGTGCTCTCTCAGTACAATGCTAACTGGTGCTTTGTAGGTAGTCCAAAAATCGGTGAGTGAGTGAGTGAGTGAGTGAGTGAGTGAGTGAGTGAGTGAGTTACTAGGCTAAAGATGAAGAGGAAGAAACTGGATGTCCAAAGACATGTTAGCAGCAGCAAGGGGGTTGGGTGAGGAAATGCCTAAATTACCTCCAAGTTCCAAGTTCTCAGGTCTGGGATTTCTAATCATACCTATTTTTTCCCCAAGTGTGTGCCTTGATGAATGCTAAACAGCTCACTATCCATTTTGGGCTTGTATAGTGTTCAGCGTATAACCCACACACAAGACAATATGGAGAGGAAACACAAGCAGTTTCATTCTCAAGGTCTGATTTGGGAAAGATGTGACATATGAGAGAATACAGGCTTTATAAATACCATGATTTCCCTAATTGACACTGGGAATAAGCTGGGTAACTTTTGATGTCAGTTCATTGTTGATCATTGAGTGAATGAAAATCTGTCTCAGAAGGACCACAAAGAGGAGAAATGTTATATCAACAGGGCCTGATTCCATCTACATCCTGCGTCTCCAAGGGCCTGTGCTGTGTTTCCTCAACCAAGTTTCCTATCAGCTGTTGAACCGTTAGCAGGAATCTTCCATCTTGCTTGGAAGCATGTTTGTTTAAATTGTTCAGATGTGCCTAGGCAGATGTGCTAAGGACACACTTGGGAGGACAGCAGGTTTTAAACACACACCTGTCCTTGTTCAGCTTTCAGCAAAACATTCCATCTTTACGTGTTTGGGTGTTTTTTATTTTTAAAATGGGCCTAGTACAAATAAACAATTTCCTGGGGATGTGTGAATTAACTGGTAGTTAGAAAGAGCTTCGGAATGCACTATCAATGCTAAGTCAAATTATGAAATTGCACCTTTGCAAAAAATGCTATTGTGGGAATAAATGAATCTGAACATTGTATTTACAGTGTGATTCGTCTTTGAAATAGAATATTCATAATGGGCCTCAGCGGGCTACAACGACGTGCCATCTTATCTCCTGTTGATAGACCACAATCTCGGAAAATTGTTTTCACAATGGCATCTGAATAAGCCCCTTAATTTGAGTCTGTTTTACAAATAGATACATGGCTTATTACATAGGCGCTGCCTCCGAGACTCGAAGAGTGAGGTGGGATTCATTAACAAAATCCCTGTTGCCATTCCTTTGTATTTTTTCCAGTGTAATTTCTATTCTTTACAATCTAATTTTAATGTTTTGTTGAATGAAAAGATAAAGTAAAAGCTACTTTTGTGGTAGTGATGAAATTGGAGTTTAGGTTAATACCAGAGCTATCAACTGCATATTATGTTAAATTACACCTCCAATTTGGCTTGCTTTGCACACTCCTCCTTGTGATTCAAGTCTCCACTGTATGCAGATAGCATGTACCTCATACCTCAGCAGAAGAATTCGGATGGAGTGTACCCCCACAGCAGAACATGTGAGCCCACTCCCAGATCTAAACAATTTTGCTCAGAAGCAGTGCACTCACCCACATGCTAAGAATCAGTAAAGTCTACATGCAAAAGTCTAAAGCAGGCGACTGTTAGGTATGAATTAGGGTTAGAAAACTGTCACATGTGCCCATGGAGAGGAACCTGAAGGTGGGCAAAGGTGTGAAGAAAGGTGATGGTGCTTCCTGTCAAGCACTGGTGTGTTAGCACACAGTAGGGTCACTGCAGATTTGAAAAGTTTTCATCATTAAGAAATGAAAAATGTTTGAAGAGACAGGTATGTTTACCATAACATGGACATACATCAACTTAGTACATGGGACCCCTTAACGTGAGCTATTTTTGTGGGTTTATGTTCCAGTTTAATAACAGAATTCAGGAAGGAGGTTTGTAAGGCCCTGCCCTTTCCCTGAGGATCTGTAGTTATTTGTGGTTGCTTTAGGAGGGAGTGGCATTTTCTTTAGTGGTGTAGTGATGGCAAGTTGTCCGTGTGCCTGTAAATAGCATCTCACCCATGCTCCTGTATGTAGCCCTAAAGAAACTCATTGAGTCAGACACAGAGTGACATGAGGGTAGAAGATGGTTTATTTGGGAAAAGGAAGGGAATCAGAGGGAATGGAAAGTTGGTGAGAAAGGGTTATATATATATATATATATATATATATATATATATATATACATGTATATATATGGTACATATTATATGTGTATCAAAATATATAATGTAGGTATATAAAAACATCATAGTGAAACAAGTTATTTGTATAATTAACATGTTAGTAAGAATAGAGTTAAAAGCAAGTAAGGAGAAAAGGCAAGGATGAAGCAGCAATTAAACAGAAAACAAAAGCAGAACTGTGAGCATGAGACATCTGAAAGTGGCAGACTTGCTCAGTACCAGGCCCAGTCTCTAGGAGGGAGTCCATAGACTCATGGCAACAGGACCTGGGGGAAACAGTGCCCTCCTACATGAAGCCAACAGGGCTGAGGAAATCAGGGTTCTTCTCTTTTTTTTTTCCCATCCCAGGAACCAGATGTACAGAACCAGGAAACACACAACATAAAGCTAATCGAGGCTGAGTGAGTTAGTCACACTGTAGATTTACAACATTCACACCACTAGCTAAGCATTTCTCAAGAGAATGACAGACAGACACAGAAATGGCACAGTATAGAACAGCTGAGGATTTGGCAGGTCATGTTTTGGTTTCTGTCTCCATGGAAACACAAGTCCCGCATCCGTAGCTCTCCGTTATGTAGCTGCAGATGTGCGGTGGGTGGGGGGGGGGATTGTATGATGACACTGAGGCTGAGTGTATCTGGGTTTTTGTTTGTTTCTTTGTTTTGGTCATTGGTTTGTCTCTTTTGAATAGATATGAGAAGCATCTTAAATTATCTCAGGGGGAGACACCAAAGAGCTAGTGAGAAAGAACCTTTCTGGGGCGACAGAGATTTTTTGCTCTTGTAGGTGGAACTGTGCACCTGCCTGTTACTACACTGCTACAGAAAGGTCGAGGTGTTATCCAGAGATGTCAGTTACACCTGTAACCCCAGCACTTGGTAACTGAAGTCAGAAGGGCAAGAGGTCAAGACTATCATAGGCTTCACCTCCAGTCTGAGGCTCTCTTAAGCTACTTGAGATTCTGTCTTAAAAGAAAGGGTGAGATGTGAACCAGGGTGAGGTGAATGCCTTACTCTCCACCTTAGGAAACACTCCAACACACCCATTCTTAGGGCTCACTTAGATTCTGTTCCTGTTATTTCTTTACCCAGGATGCAGGGATTCCATTTTACTGGTTGGTGTGAGCCAGTGGCCTTTTTGTTGGGAGCGCAAACCAGGCCACCTTCTCTAACAGAGATGCTCACATCCAGCACATACAGCTGCCAGATGGAACAGAGGCCCTCAATTATTTGTGTTAAATTTATGCATAGGTGGTTTGGATGTGAGCCCAGACATGAGCCAACAATACACAAGGATAACTGAAAGGCACACACAGTCAACAGGGCAAGAGAGAACTCTGATGTGTCTCAACAGAGTAAATATGGGGAAAGTGCTCTGGGGAGGCTGAGGCAGGAAAAAGGAGTATAATGTGAGTGTGACAGAAAAAGGTTAAGAGAGATTGAAGGCACGTGGTTCTGAGACATTTCAACTGGCAAGACTTAGGGAACAAGCAGAGACCACAATATAGCCCAGAGACTCAAATTTGGGGAAACAGAGATGAAGCAACAACAAAAGAGAAAATGTTGGCTTGGGCAGTATAAAGTGTGATTCTTCCTTTATGAAAATGAAGTCTTCTAGGCAGGCAGCATCCAGAAAATGGGGCAAAACTGGATTCCAACAAACCAGAAAGATTCAGAGTTAACTGGGCCAGGTGGCTGAGATCAAAGAGGTTCTTCAAAGAGGATTCAGAGCAGCTGGAGAAGGCCCAGCCAAGCCAATACTATAACACAGAAAAGTGGTCACCATGCGATAGATGAGAGTAAGAGATGATTGTATTGATGTTGAACAAAGA
The DNA here is from genome assembly GCA_030674055.1 of Rhabdomys pumilio. Classification (NCBI taxonomy): domain Eukaryota; kingdom Metazoa; phylum Chordata; class Mammalia; order Rodentia; family Muridae; genus Rhabdomys; species Rhabdomys pumilio. The sequence continues at coordinate 51,810,142 of JANHMN010000018.1, read as the reverse complement.
AATCAGGTCTATCAGATGAGAAGATGGCTCAGTCAGTAAAGCGCTTACCTCGAAAGCATGAAGACCTGAGTTGGATCCCACCTTTCATGTGAGAAGTTGGACATAATTCTAGTGCCTGAGAAGGGGAAGGAGTTGGGTCTCTGGGCTCCCTGGCCAACCAGTCCAGACTAGTCAGTAGACTTTAAATTCAATAAAGGACCCTGTCTCCAAAATCAAAATGATGGCCCTGGAAGAATGACCTTGGAGGTTGACTTTTAACTCCACATGCCATTGCACACACATGTGAACAACTCTCTCACAGATGCACATAAAATAAATTAGGACCATGTAATGATCAATAGTCTGAAAAGTCATGGAGAGTCATTTGAGTTCGTAGAAACCAGAATGGAGCTCTGGCTTGCAGCTGGCATATATACAACTCCAGGCAGTAAGAGGAAAGCTCAGCTTTGGGAAGGTTGAAGCAAGAGTGCCTGGAGCGTGTCAGAATACATATTTAAAGGGTGACAGCACCCAACTCAGTATTCTCTTTAAGGATAAGAAAGTCCTACAGAATTCCTTTGACTCAGGGGTTCCCACCAACAAGGAAAGCAAATTCTTTCAAGCTGGACTCCCAGCCAAGCCTATGTCATTTCAAATGAAGTGAAGTAAAGTCCTTTTCAGGCATTTCAGATACATTTCATGTCTTCAACATCAGGTCATAATGGTGATCTGGGAACAAGGGCTGGAAATAGTCACCCTATCTATTATCATTCCAGGGACTCCCTGAGAAAGTGCTCTTCCAAGATTTTCCCATCACCACTGAGGAATTTGATGAAGTCAGAAATGAAGAAAGGAGATGGCAAAGCTAAAGGATGTAAGTGAGTATTAACAGGGCAAGGGATGGATGTGTGAGTTGCCTCTTTTAAACACTAATTTCCACAGTACTCCTTCCCTGTGAATGTGTGGTATAAAAATCCATGAGACTACTATTGGTCACAATGGTTGAAATAGCTTGTCTTTCCTGCAAAATGGCTTCTGCCTTGGGTTTTAAACACTGGCTGGTTCACTCTCTGGGCCAGGCATATTTCCAAGCCCTCAGGGATACACAGGACAAGAAACACACATGTTTTTATTATCAAGTGTGTGATATTGAGATACCATCTTCCAGGAGGCATTCTAGCAACTCCACCCGTCTGATGTTTAGAGTCTGATCAGAGCCCAATCACTTTTTCATGACCATGGAGAAAAATTCTTGGGGCTGTCTCGCTGCAGGTACGCACGACTCTGGAAATATTTGTCTCCTCCCAAGGATGTGGATGTTATTGTTTACAGTCTGAACTTATTTTAAGGAACAAAACCTGCGGATGCACTTCCTGCCCGAGTCATACCTAGGCTTTATTTAACATTTGTCTTGTATCCATCAGCATTGTGTTCCTGAGATAGGGGAGGAAGGAAGACTGCACACTTCCAGAAGAAAAGAGGCCTCAGTGAGGTTCACTGAATCTCACATCCATGGGGAAAGGCATGGAAGTTAGAAGTTAGAAGAGGACTAGCTGGGAAGATAATGCACGAACAAAGACCCATTATTGTTTATAACCAATGTATGATACTTAAATAATTGAAGGACTGGCAAGATGGCTCAGCAGCTAAAGGTGCTTGCTAGAAAACCTGATGACCTGAATTTAATCCTTGGAACCCACACAGTGGTAAGAGAAAACTGACACTGACAGGCTGTCCTCTGGCTTTCACACTCACCTCAAGACAGGCATATAGCCACATTCACATACATATAACTACGTGCAACACAAAATTTAAAGATGATGGAAGCTGTGCCTATGAGATGTCCTCAGACCTCACAGTAAGCAACCTGTTCCATTGTTTCATCTCCCCACATACACAGGCTGATACTGTCAAAGCAGCATTGCTAACTGTGCTATAATCACACCATTCACATATAATTGGGACCCAGCCCATATGAACTATCTCCTGTCTCGCAGATGGGAATGAATGGCTGAGGGGCAATTATAACCCTTGGCCTCAATTCTCACCAGAGCCTTTCCTCATAGGGAACTGCCAACACGGTCCCCTGACAGTCAGGAATCCCCAGCTCTCAATAATGAACCTGCACATACATCAGACATGAGGTGAGAAAGCTAAGGAGGGAAACAGAAAATATGCCTTGAGACTGAACCAACATACACAGTGTATTGCTCAGCACGGCCCAGAACCATGGACAAAGAACTTGGCATTGGGAGAAAGCCACCAGAGGGAATATAAACACTAAACAAATAGTAGAAAGAGGCACCTCAATAAAGGAGTGTCAGACCAGAAGGGCAAAGCAATAGTGAGGGAGAGGAAGTGAGCACCCAGAATGTTTGATTTAGTTGGAGTTTGTCATTTTTGTGGTCTACCATGTTTTCCAAAAAACGATCATCTCTAGAAACTAAAACTTTTACTCACTCTATTATTCTATCTTTTTCTATAACCATATTTAGGAAATTAATGTCTACTTCTTCAATGTATCTAGGAACAAACATCACTATCCCTTATCGAGACCATGTGAGCACACTCCTCAGAGTGAGGCTCTGTATCACCGTGTTATCTTTGTATCAAGTACGTTCTTCGTTCCATTTAAAATGGGAAACTTTATATTTTTTGAAAGTTTGAGATTGATATTTTTTCCTAAGACTAAATTCTGGTTTGCATCATATTTCTGTAGTATCTCAGCCCTTAAAGCACCTGTTCTGTTCACAGTATCTGTTTATGATAGAGTCAGAGGAGATCTTGCAATATTACATGAGAATCATGGCTTTGGCCGTCTCTTCATGGTCTTCAGAAACTTAAGATTTGTAGAATGAGACATCAGGAGGGAACTGGAAGCTCTCCTGTGACAGGCCAGCCTGTCACCAAAGTTGTAGGAAACACCTCTGTCCTGATTTGGCTGCTTGTTCAAAGTATCTATCCAGATAACAACAAAATACTTTACAGGGTCTGTTTTTTCTCAGAAAACTCCTCTGTCATAGGAAGCGAATGCCTAGGAAACCATTCCCCCCTAAAATCTTGCAGGGCTACAGTGGAAAATAAAAGTATAAAGCATGGTGAATGAGGAACTATGAGGAACTTTCATGACATCTGCCTGAAATTACGTAAATGTATAGTGTTTATGAGGAAATATGGTCTTTTTACTTGGGGTCTGGGACTAAATATGCAGCTGGTACCTGGATCATCCATCTAACCACCAACAGTATAAACTCATGCCATGCCTGGCCTGACTACCAAATTTGGGCAAAGATTATAGTAACATGTGCTTTGTGTTCAGAAACCACCAACCAAAGGCACCAGAATTTAGACACCTTCACGGTGACCTTCATTGCTAACTGACAGCGACTTTGGGCAGAGTAGGAAATCACCAATCAGCCCTCTGCATGATTCACAAGTACTTTAAATAATTGAAAAACTCAATCTTTGAATTATTGGGTTTATGTTTAAGCATTTGCAGGAGATGGTTCGGGGAAGAAAAGGCTGGCAACAGTTCAGAAGTCTTTCACACAAAGAGTATGGCCCAAACGTACCTTCTGCTGCTTAGGTTTTTGGTATAACAGGTGAATATTTGGGCATTTAATTTGCACTTCTCTGACTTCATGTCTGTGGTGTTTAAAACAGGTGAGAGGAAGCAGTGAGATCACATGCCCAGAACATACATAATCGAGGCGAAGCTGTGAAAGTCAGAAGCAGCCAAGTTGCTCTTCACAAGCAATCTATTGTGATGTGAAGGAGAGGACTAGGGAGTTGGCTCAGAGGGGAAAGTGCACACGATACAAGCTTGATGACCTGAATTTGGATCCGCAGCCTCCATGCGAAAAGCTTAGTATGGCTGAATGGGATGGGCAGAAACAAGTGGATCCCATGCACACACGAATACACATATGAATGTGAAGGGGAGGAGGCTAAAAACCATGTTGAGCAAATAAGACTCAGTATTTACTACTGCGTCAGGATGGAAGGAAGCTTGTTATAAGGCCAACATTTCCTTAGTGGACATGAATGTTTTTAAGCAATTGAGTTGACAGGAGCCAAGAGATGATTGGTGGTTTGTTTGCCTCTGTTTGTTTGAAGAATGTAGTCACTGTGAGCAGACACACTGCTTCCTGGGCTCTCTGTGAATTGTCTGCATCATTTCAGCCAGACGACAGCATTAACTGACCTAGATCTTAGACGCAGGCCATCTGAATACAGGCTAGTTGGATGCCCATTCCTGTGAGGAGCTAGAACAACTAAGTCACCACTTGTCATATTCAGGACTACTGACAAACACCCAATTAAGAGGCATTTGGAACCTGATCCGAACACTACCCCCCTCTCCTCACCCCCGGCAATTATCAGCATTGATGAACAGACAACTGCAATTAGTGAAGTTTATCTTTTACTCTCCTTGTGCACATGTTCTTGTGTGTGCTGTTACTGAGGCATGTCAGCATATGTGTGTCCACCAAAGGGTATGATAGAAAGGACATAACTGAAAACACACACAAAGCTGGAGGCAAATGTATGCCCTGGTCCTTTCTCAGGCTCCTGTTTTCCCAAAATAATTCTGGTTGGGAGCACTACAGACTTGTTGATTCAGCATGACACAATTTCAAGTAGCCTACTTCTTTAGCTTCTAATGGAAGTTGGGTTTGGAGGTGTGTGCACACATGTGCACATACATATAAAGGTCAGAGCTTTGACTTCAAGTCTTTTTAATTGTTCTCTACATTCATTCATTCATTCATTCATTCATTCATTCATTCATTCATCTGACTGTGTGTGTGTTAGGTGTGTATACAGGTATGTGCCAATGAATCCACACAGAAGCCAGAAGAGGTTATCTGATATCTTTCTCTGTCTCTCTCTACTTTATTCCTCTGGGACAGGCCTCCAGTTTTTGGCTAGGTTGGCTCTAAGAACTTGCCAGTTTCTGTCTCCTCACTACTAGAATTGCAAGGGTATGCCTCCATTCTTAGTGTTTTTACTTAGAATCTGGCAATTGAATTCGGTCATGAAGCTTGTGTAACTTCATCCACTGAACCATCTTTCTACCCCTAGCTGCTTCTTTTGGATCACTCAAGCATCTAACACAAACCTACTTTGTCACATTCAAAACACATCACCATCAAGTGTGAGTACTTATACTAAAGGTAACAAAGAAAATCCTTTTTGTTAAAGACTTTGTGCTCTGTTTAAATTAAACCAGTGCTAATGGAGAAAAGACTCAAAAGAAAGTAGAAGGTTACTTTGCCTGAGTGGTCTAGGGGTGCCGCAGATACTGTCTAACAGTGCCCAAGATGGCTCACTCCTACTTTCCCAAGACCTGTTCACTTTAACTGAGCTTGACGGTACCCCCTTTACATTGCTCATAAAATACCAAACAGTCACCCAAGATCAAAACCAGAAGTGATAAGATGATCCATTAAAACAAGGGGAGTGGAGCCAGAGAGACAACTCTGCTGGCACAGTGCTTACTGTACAAACATGAGAACCGAGTTTAATTCCCACCATCCATATGAAAAGCTGAGCCCACAAACCCAGTGCAGGAGAAGATGAGAATGGAGGGTCCCTGGAACTCACTGGGCAACTAGTCTAGTCAAACTGGTGAGTTCCAGATTCAACTTGAAAGAGACCCTGCCTCTAAAACGGAGAGTTACTGAGGAAGTCACCCAGCAATCATGTTTTGTTTCAGTATGGGCATACATACATGTGCACATGTACCTCTCCCAGCCTCAAGACAAACAAGGGAAGAGTTTTCTGAATTCTATTTGCAAAGAAAGTAGATCCAGATGGGAGACTTTGTGTTTGTTATAAGGTATCTGTTAATATATTAAGTAAGATAAGACATTTCCACATTAGCCCTGGGGGAAAAATGAGCTGAGTTTTCAGTAGGACAGAACTCCTTATCAGAAGGGAAAGAGTGTATCTCTGTATAAATGTGAATGTTCACATCTGTGTGTGTGCATGATGCCTGTATGTATGCATGCCCATGTCTGAGTGTGTCTATGTGTGTATGCACGTCTCTGTGTGTCTATAAGTGTGTACATGCTCATGTCTGTTCAAGTGCATGTCTTTGTGTGTGCATGATGGTGTGTGTTCCCATGTCTGTGTGCATGTATCCGCATTAAAAAGAAAGCTTTTGTTTTAGTCTGAGTAACACTAAAATGTTAAAAAAAAGATGGAGGGGCTTGTCTCAGTTGTACTCTTCCTTTCCCAAACACATATATACCCATGTAAATACAACACAAACACACATACACACACACAAACAATATCTATGTTAATACAGTTTTTAATATAACCATCAAAACTCAAAGTTGACACAAAAATTCATGCTGAAAAAGGAAAGGAAGAAAAAAATGAAATCAGAAAGTATTACTCAGGGAAACAAAAATGGGACTTAGCCAATAAATGACTTTGTAAAATTATGTCATTTAAATATGTAAGATTACATAATTGTAAAATTATGAAATTTAATTTGCAGCGATAATCAGATTTTAAAAACAAAGGGCAGATTAAGTTTTAATAAATGAGCTTGTATTCTTCGAAAATAAATTGAATCAGTAGTGTCTCCTAGCTTGTAAACAGTTAAGAAAATTTAAAAGTAGCAATAAGGAAACACGGTGTGACTTTGTTTATCGATCCTCCCTCCTCCAGATTTGACTGTTATCTCTAGTTAATCATTGGGATTTCTATGGAGTCATAGGAAAGGTTTCTTTAGCTGCATAGAACTATGTGTCCATCACTGGTGATGCTGAGAAGATACCGCAGAAGTTAGAGAGAGGAAAGCATCCTCATGAGTTAAGAACCCAAAGTGGAGCGGGGCCTCGTCCATAAAGACTCCATCTCGCCTCTTTCTCCAGCTCCACCTTTGTAGGTTTTTTTTTCTTCTGCAGCCTTACATTCATTTTCTTAATGTTTTTAACCCAATGTCTGTGAAATTTTTATTGCTCCCCAGATAAAGACATCCGATCTGAATGTAACCACACACCTCTCGGCTCGGCAGTATTTGTCACAAACCATTATAAATTATCATGCTGATAGCCCGCATTGCTGGGAAGCCAGAGAAGTTTCATAAATCCTAACTACTCTGTCAATGGTATTCTTGTTTATTATACAGAAATAAAGTTTTATGAGACTCAAGATGTCTGCCTTTACCACTGAGGGAAGCCTTGGAGCAGTGAGTTCTGACCAGTTCAACAATTCCAATGTACAATGGACTTTTCTTTCTCAGAGATTCTCAGCTGCTCTACTTTTAATGGTGCTTTAATGCTTTCCAAACATGCAGGATTTTGTTGGTGTGAAAAGGAGAAATTAACATTTCTTCCGTCTCCTCAACACCTTCTCCTCTCAGAACATTCTAGTGTTGTCTCTTACATCAATACAAGCACATCCAGCTGGAAACCCTAGCCCCTAGTTATCCTTGAAGACAGATGCTCTGCTGTTCTGTTCATTGATTGATTTACACTACACCTTGTTCAATAAAAGAATGAAAGAGATCATATTACCCTGGTTTCGATGTTTTCGTGTAATGAACCCAGTTGAATGGTTGCATGTTAAAAAAAAAAAAAATCTCAGCCACCACATCTACATTCATTTTCCCCAAGGACTGGCCACCATGAGACCCTAACCCCTTACTTTGTAAAGTAAGCCCACAATTGAATTATGAACTAGCTCAGTTTTAGAGTCATTTACATGAAAAATCGCATGATTATATCCTATATCGTCAGAGTCATATGACGGCTTTTACATAATTACAAACAAAACAATGAAAACTTCAAGAGATTTTTCCCTGCCAAACTGCTTGGCTGGTCTAATTACATGTCCAGCCCTCCCCCCTAGGAACAAGAAATGCTTCCTTGAGTCTCAAAGACATTTCTCTGCAACAAATGTTACAAACATTGATTTCTTGCTTGCTTGCTTTCTTATGGTGAAAGTTAACAGTACAAATAGTGGCAATTTCAAAAAAAAATACGGGTTGTATTTATATGAGAATCAACCCCATTACAGGATCAATACATTTAGTTTGACATACGTTTACTTTCACATTTCCAAATATTCTAACAATAACCAGATTGTTGATGTCACAGTCATGATGAAAATGTCTTAGTGGAGAGATTTTAGCTTCTCAATGATTTCACATCAGCTCCCTCCCTTATTCCACTGGTATCTCAATAGCATTAGCACACACATCATTTTCCTGTCTTTAGACGGACACTACAACCAAAGAGGGAGGAATGTAAACTACCTCAACTAAGGAGAACAGGAACAACTGGCTTGTTTTCTGAGACAGGGTCTCATGCATCTCAAACTTGTTTCAAGCCAGCAGTGTGGCTGAAGGAGAACCGGGAGTCCTGATTCTCTTGCTGCTACCTCCCAGATGCTGGGATCACCAGTGTGAACCACCGTGATCTGCAGAGCATCACAGGGAGTTCTTACCTAGAGAGAGATAGTACTGAACTGTGTTATAAATGTTCTCAGACAGTCAGAAGACAAAACAACACAGGCTATTTCTTAAAGAATCACTGTGTGTTCCACCTTTTCAGATGATTCTGAGCACCTGCAGATGTTGAGGTTGTGACTCTGAGCACATCTCAATAAACAGCACTGACTGCCACCCTCAATAGTGACCAGAAGCCATGTAGGATCTGGAAATATGGAGGAGGCCATGCTCTCCCTGTAACATTTTGAAGTTCTTCATCATGAAAAGGGCCATCGTGGCCACACTTTAGAATGAGGCACAAAGGCATTTCCCATGAGCAGAATCTCCCTGTCTTCACCAGAGTGAGTAATCAGCTTTTAAATGCTGGTAGCTTCTTCTAGGGCAGGGAGTCTGAGCTGTGATGATTAAGAGATCACTTTATTCTGCAGCAAACAAATAAAACCCATAAAAGAAAAAAAAAAAAAAAACCTCCCCAAACCTCACCACCATACAATCTTTATGGAAGCAATCTTCTCTTAAAGCTGTGTGTACAGTATATGTGTGTGTACATGTGTGTGAGTGTGTGTGTGTGTATGTGTGTGCATGTGTGCCTGTCTCTGTCCCACAGTGTACGTGGGGAGGCCTGAGGACAACTTGTAGCAATAAGTTTCCTCTTTCAACCATTTGGCTCCCAGCAATTGAATGCAGTCACTCAGGCTTGGCAGCAAGTGCTTTCAATTACTGAGCCGTCTTGCCAGCCCGATTGTCTTTTTTAAAGAAGGAAATGGACAAAAAAATGTGGTCCCCCCTACTCCTGTTACATCCTATCCTGTATTACAACAAATAACCATGTAAAGTTTCCCATTCATCATTTTCTGCCATCAAATTCTTGAGGCAGCCTGTGCATGCATATATTAGTATACACATCTCTGTGTATGTACACATAACAGTTTCTCAATTAGCATCGCTTCCAAGCTTCTACAGCAGGATGCCCTGGGCTCAGCATACACCAGCTCTCAGAACCATTGCTGAACACACATCCCCCTCCTACCCCCTTTTCGCAAGTGTATATGAGGTGACGTCACACGAGAAGTTGGAAACTGTCCACAGTGGAACGTTCAAGACTTAAAAATGAGCAAAATCATAAATCAAGACCTGATCTGCTTCCTCCTCAGAGTGGCTGCTGAACATTTGTTACCACAGCACCTCTGATGACTAGAATTACTCAGAGCACTTAATTCTGTTACACAGTTACATGGTCATAATTTCCTGGTCAGAAACTGATAAACGTGAGCTTACTGAAATCTAAGAATATTTTATTTTGAAAGAAATCATGTGTTGCCAGAGTTTTTTGAAAATATTTCCTACAGCAGTTTAAACACTGTCAAGATGTAAAAATATATACAACAACACCGTATCTAAGTTATCTACACTATTAGTACTGTAACAATCACCATAAAGAATATTAATAAGCTGGGTGTGGCTCGTTGATAGAGTCCTTACCTAGCATGCATGAAGCCCTAGGTTTGACCCCCAGAACTTTCAAACAACAATAATCGAAACAATACCCTAAGTTCTAGAAGGCACTGGAACATTCTATTAATTCTACAAGATATTGAAAGTCAATCCAGGGGTTGGGAATTTAGCTGTCCTCAGCTTAAAAAAAAAAAAAAAAGACAACAAATGTTGGGAGTTGGATAAACTGGGATCAGAACTCAGTCCTGTATGCCAATCATTCAAAGATGTATCTTCTGTTTATGAATTTCTGCTAATTCACTAGACACTAGCAAGTTGAATAAAGTAGACACCTTTATACCCTAACTATAGAAAGCTGGTTGTCACCACACCACAAAATCAACAGATTTCTGAGTCCTTTGTACAGGTGGGAAGATTTTCATATCAGTGCTCTACAAAAGAATAAAAGGATGCAACAGAGAAACTTTCATCATTGTACACACCTGCAACATGGCTAAGTTCAAAGTAAGAACTGGCCCATGTCTTCAGTAAGATTACTATTCAAGCTCAATCTGGAGACTGAACTCCTTAGAGTGCTTGAGAGTGAAATCATGTGGGATTATGTGGGCAAGACATCAAGAGGTGGTCCTGGATGAGGAGAGCTTCGAGCTATGAAGTCTTCAGTGGTCTACCTCATATGATACAAAAGCAGAAATACCACATCTACAACCAAGATTTCCATATAAAGAATAAGGACATCATTTAGATACTCTCTACAGTAAAATGTTATTGGGATTATAAAACTTGTCATAGACCAATATTTAATAACTTCAAGTTGAAAGAGATAGACAGGTAAGACAGATGAGCTCTAACCTGATACACACCTAAGTTCTCATTGCATTTGTGCATTTTTAAAAACCATTTTCATAAACATTTCCACAATTAACCTAATACTTAAAACTCTTAAGCTCAGCACAGTAGCAAATGTCTGTACTCAGTGGATTTCTAAGCTCAAAGCCAGCCCGAACTACAAAATGAGTTCCTGGACATTTGGAGCTACATAGTGAGACCCTGCTACAAACAAATAATCAAACAAATCAATCAACAATAACAAAATAGCAACAATAACAAACCCTCTAACTCACCTTATATACTTTATGACCACTCACTTTTTTCATGTCAAACTAGATACAATCTTTCAGATCAGACTGCTGTGGAAGCTCCTGCCACAGAGCTACAGTCCCAAGCCGTGAGAAATACAGTTCTAAAATCATTAAATGAGCCACAGATTTGTTTAAAAAACACCCAACTCCACCATCTGCAGATCATGTATACTGGTGACCCACAATACATAAGAAAACACAAGCCTTTTCTCAAAACCCTTTCCAGAAAGAACCACACACCACACATTTCTTAACAAAAGATTTCCCAAACCAAACGTGTCAACAGAAAGAGAACAAACATTTAAACACAGCCTGACATATTGGGTGAACTCAGCCACTTGTAACTTCATTTCCACACCACTGACAATTGAGTTCATCTAAGTCCGAACCACTCTTTTATTTTCTCACACTCACGGCACGGATACTAATGACCACTAGATGGTGCTGTGGTGCCCTGTTCAAACTCACTTACTTGCAGTCTCTGTCCTCCAAATCGAAATGTGGGTTGAAGTTGATCATGATTCTCTGGTAGGGCTCCGGAGCTTGGATTAGCCATTCACACTTCTCACTCGGATGGTAAGAATTAGGGTAACCGGGAGATGTAAGGTACCCTGGGTTTTCAATTTTTATGGTCCCGCCACACTTGTCTGCAACAAAAATGACATTTTAGCACATCTCTCCCCTGCAACCAGTTGAGTCTTCTAGCTTTACATATGCACTGACAATTGGCAAACATTCTGTCAGTTAAGAGAACTCCAAAGTGTCCCCCACAAGTCTTCCATGTGACCCTAGACACAAAGTACACCACACTACCAACGAACACCCTTTAATCTGCAGGAGCATGACTTTCACAGAAAGCCTACTGTGATCTGAGATGCGTTTCCCTCCCACCCAAAGTTCCTTCCAAAGAAAGAGGTCTTCTAGCATTAAAAACATTAAATCCCCTCAATTGATGTTAACACAGCCCCCTGGGAGCTCCTGCTAGACTTAATTATCTTCCAAGAAGTGTAATCACATTAAGGAACAGCTCTAAGTGGAAGGTGCCTAGAAGATGCTGTGCCACTCCTTGCAAGTGGCTTTTTGATGATAAGCCTGGTCAGTGTCATTGACCAGTGGGGACTGTTTTCCAGGACTTTGATTGGCCTGAAGCCTAACCTCCTTTTGTTGTTGCTTTATCTGCCTGTAAATCTAAGTGATTTTGAGTTATCTCTGCTTTTGAGACTCAAATCAACAGAGAACAAAGTGCAGCTGGTGATGCAGAAAGAACTCGGCTTTACTTATCCAAGTTGCTCAGCCTTGGAGACCAGATCAAAGCAATGGGGCAGAAAGAAAAATAAATAGCCACACGGCATTAATTCTAATTACTGAATGTTAGGGGGAGCCCCGGCCACTGAGGTCTGGGTATCACAGATGGTGAGCTACATTTTCACATCCCGGGAAAGAGAGGCTTTCCAGTCTTCAGCCTTTACTGAAAAACAAACCACCATCTCGACAAAAACTCAAATGCTGAAGTGACTCTCTTATAGCTAAATAAACCAGACGCTGGGCTGGTTTACAATTCAGCATAGATCGCTACTGTCACTCTCTATTATGGGTTTCACACAGGAGAGCCACAGCCTGCAAATGCCACCCCATTTATTGATGCTTAATTTTAGGCAATAAAAATTTGGTGCATAAACTATGTAAGAAGTACAGGTATGAAACATTGAAATATATAAGCCTATCAATCACAAACATCCAGTAATGGTATATATAGATTTTAATATTACATCTAATAGATTCCCTGTGGAAAGAGAATGGCATTCTTTGCTCTCAGCATGAATTTATAAATCTACGGAATTTTATTACAGGAAAACCAGGTCAAATGGAAATGAAAGATGAAGTGCACATCAAAAATGCATAAAGCTACATGCATTACAGAAGTCATTTCCCATAAATTAAAAAGAAGACAATATAAATTATGTTGTTTTCTCCAATTGCTAGATGTTTCTGGCTGTTTCTTAGATTGGAGGGGGTTGGTCCTACAGATTGTCTTCCCATTGGCTTTTCAAAGCTTTAGGTCTTCAAGAAGAACTGATATTGCAACCAACACTCAGAATCTCAGCTAATGGTGTTAGCCAGCTCAGGGGTGTGATTCTGTGGAGGCTCTGGCATTATTTTATTTTGTGCAGAAATCTTGGAGAGTGACACTCCCCCCCCCCAGCTCATTAAGTCACTCCAGCTCTGTGTAGCCACCATGACATCTGTTCAGAGAGTGAAATAAAACAGTCGACAGATAGTCACTTCAGAAGACAGTGAGGTGAGGTTGGTACCACACCAGGGCACTTTAATCGGGGACTTCTGAGAAAGTGACAGTGTAATAAGATAATGTGGACTGCTGGACTCACACACTCTGTTCAGTCTCTCTAACACTTGATTAGGAGAGAGCGGTTCCTAATGACTGTGGACCATTAGTCCTAAATAAGGTTAATGAATTAATTTAGTAGACACTTACTGGGAGGAGGTGGATATGGTTTTAAGAGGACTACAAGCTTACTGAGGCATGTGCTGGCCCTGGCCACCTCAAGCATAGCAATCGGGTTTCAGTTGAGTGAAGTCAAGATTCTCAGCATTCTCCACATTTCTGCTAAGAAAATTAAAAAGTGTGTGTGTGTGTGTGTGTGTGTGTGTGTTGTTCAGAACAACACAAATCTTAATGTTCTTCACATTGGATATCATGACCATCTTTTGGTTTTCCTAAACATGGCTCTAACCCAGTGTTGTTCTCAATCTGTGGATTTCAACCCCTTTGGCAAACCTCTTTCTCCAAAAATATTTACATTACGATTCATAACAGTAGCAAAACTACAGTTATGAAGTAGCAACAAAAATGATTTTATGGCTCAGGGTCACCACAACATGAAGAACTGTATTAAAGGGGTTGCAGCATTAGGGAAGTTGAGAACCACCACTCCATCTTTAGGCATTATGAAGGATCACCATTTGAGGTCTAAACATCTGAGTTCTTTTGGTTAGAGGAAAAAGATATTTCCTCCCCTGCCGGAGTATAGAAGCACTCCACAACTCAGGTTCATTAACAAATTGAACTCCACATTCATGATTTTTTGAGTGTTTGGCTTCCCTTCCAGAGTATATAGGAAGATGCCGCCAGCCAACTCGAATTCATTAATAAATTGAATTCCAGCCTTGTTCACAAAAATTTTGCATATCTTTTGCGAACACTGCTTGGTACCTGTTGGGGGAGATCTATAGTTGAAATCACAAAACCTGGGGAAAGCACATTAAGGAGATTAACTTCTATCATAAAGGAGTGATTTAAATTCTTCCTGGTAGAGACCTCCGCTCTTATTAAAACAATATACCACAATAAGTAGTAGATGCACTTTTCTCCTAATTACTTTGATTGAAATCTAAGCCAGACAAAGTAAACATTCAGCTATTAGTTAATAATAGCGTTGAAGATCTATAGTTCCTATCAGCCCTTGCTGAGCCTTCAGTACCTTTCCAGGGGACGAGGGGAACACATTTGTACCAGATCCCATTCTAAACACACTCTTTAGGTTCCAGCGCACTGTTTATACCCAGGACTGCCTTTCATTTACTTAGCAGTGAGAGGTTTTAAAAACCTACTGGAAGCTGCAACAGGGTTACGGATTCTCAGATACGCTGGTACCTCGCACTGAATAGATTCAAAGCCTTTATTGACAGTGCGACTTTCATTCATACTTCAGACTGATCACAGACGGTTTACAAAGGCAGCAGAGAGTTCCAGCGCCAAGACTGACCGCTATCTCTCGGTGTCGCCCACCAGAGGAAACCGAGCAGGGGTGTTTCTAGGAGAACCAGGAAGTCCTCCCGGTGAAGTGTTCATTAACTCTCAGCAGCCATCAGATTTTTGAAAGGGAGTCTCATTTAATTGCCTCTGGGAGGAAACATTATTAAGATAATTGGTGTGCTGATCTGGGAAGGTAGGCAGCTCTGCCTTGAAACAGAGACAGGAGAAGCCAGCAACCAACTGGAGCAGGGGCCGAGGGTTTGTGGTCTCCCTGCCCCAGACGCCCTGACTTCTCCGTTCCTTGCGCAGGCAAGTTTCCTGCGCCCGGCAGCAGTGCGCGCGTCCCGTGGCTGGGGCTGGAACCCACTTGCCTGAGGGTACCGGGCAGCCCCGGGCACTCAGGTCGCTCCCGCCTCCGGCTGTCACTTACCGCTGCGGAAAGCGCCCGCCAGGGCGAGGGCAAGGGCGAGCGTAGCGCACAGCAACGGCAGCCCCCTCTCCATCCTCCTTCTCCAAGCTAGTCCCCAGGCAGCCGCGGGAGAATACGATTGCGCGGACGAAAACCCAGCAAACGTGAATCTTAACAATCCGAAACGCTCTTAAGTCCGCCTAAGAACCATAAAATCCTCAGCCGGTCTTGGCGGGGAAGGCTAGCGGCGAGGCAATGCCTGAATTCGCGAGAAGCGCGTCTCTTTTTGTGTCTCAAGTCGCCTGCATCCTGTCATTTAGCTCCGATTTCCTCTCCCTTTTCCCACACTTGTTCCTCTTCCAGGAGCCACTGCCCGGGCCATGTCTCAGGAAGAAGAAGAAGGAGGAAAAAAAAAAAAAAAGAGGGGAGGAGTTGCGAGGAGGAGGGGAGAGGGCGGGCGACACACCAAAGCCAATTTCTAGAGGGAAAGAAAAAAAAATCCCGCTTGATTCTGGACGGGTTGGAGCCGAGGAGCTGGCGCCCAGGGGAGGTCCGGGTTGTCTGCGGGAAGGAGAGAGAGCAATGAAAGGATGAGCGGGAGAGCGAGGACTTTCTCCACTGGCACCCGCCTCTCTCTCCGACCTCCCCCTCCCTCCCAGATCCCTTCCCTCGCTTCCTCCTGCCCCCTCCCCGCACAGCTCTGCCAGTGATTGCCTGGCTGGAGATTCGGAGACACAAGTTTCTCTCCGCGTGCTTTCCCGGTCGGTCCTTTGGGCTCCCCCATCCACCCGATACCTTGCTGTGCTCTCCGCGGGAAGAAGGTCACTGGGGAGCGGATTGTCTGCGCCCGTGGCGCAAGGACACGTGTGTGTCAGGAGAAACAGTACTAGTGGAATACTAGTGGTACCAGCCCCAGTGACCAGCTAGTCTACCTTGGCACCCCAGGACTGAGCTAGGCTGCTTCTGTAGGCGAGGATCCCGGAGCCAAGGAGTTCCAAGAGCCCGGGATTAGCTGCTACTTCACGGAACTCCAAATCCCTAGGCACCCGCGCCCCCGGCCGCGTGGATCGCGCAGCCAGTCCCCGCTTTCACTTCCTGGGTGCCAGCCTGAGGTTTGGGGCGGGAAGCAGCCAGGCGCTCCAGGACTCTCCGAGTAGGACTGTAGACAAGAAGAACGCTTGCCTGCTCTGGGAGACAGGCTGTTGAGCCTAGAGAACTGCGACCGTGTCTCTGCCACGTAAAGCATAGGCAGACCTTCTTGGAGCACGGAGCCTGGCTGCACCCGAATAAGGCCTCTTCGCTGTGCATAAAGGCGAGGCTGGATACCCCCCCCCCCTTCCCACCCCGACGCTGCAGGCTGCATTGTTACTCGAGATTTGGTGCCCTCTCCTTTGGGGTTACATGAGCCCGGAGGATGGATGGTGGCGCGCCTTTCAGCTAGGGGGCAGCCGCCAACAGTTGCAGACCAGCCACGTAGAACTCCAAGAATCTGAATCAGGGTTCCAGGGGCCCATGTCTGTGCACCCTGAGGGAAGGACAAGACTGGAAAGAATCCCTCATGAGGGTGACAGGATGATATTTGCAAGGGTCTCCTAGTGCCAGGTTTAGATTACAGGCAATTGTGTCTATGGTCCTCCAGCTTCACCAGCCACCCACAGAAAAGGTGCTTTCCCGGCATCTGTCCAGTGCCCCCCTCCCGTCTCCCACGTCGTCCGGTTCGAGGGCTTTCCGGCAACTGCAGCAGGTGGCGTTTGGCTTATGAATAGCAAGGACACCCAGGGACTTAAACTGGTTGAGGCCTCTGATCAAGTGCGTATACCGGGCTCAATGCCCTCCGAAGGAGCTGGTGGATAAAGTGAAAAGGTCATACGCCTTCTGGAAAGTGGCATTTATAGACAGACACACTGCCACCACAGAGACTGACTCCTACCTGGTGCAAGGGCTGGCAAAGATTTAGGAATGCTGTCAAGGAGACTCTGGTCAAAGGGTTTGGCTGAAAAACTAGGGTCAGTCAGGGAGAAAGGACGCCCGGTCACTAGTGCCCCAGGCCAGGACTCTGCGCTGGGTGCTGGGTGTGTGGGCTGAGCGCTGAACTGAAGCTTGTGCGTGGCGCGGATCTCGAGCCTGGGCTCCCGCGCAGGACCCACTGGCTCCAAAGTCCAGTCTTCTTTCAGGCCCTGGTTACCGGGCCCCGCCTCCAACGCAGCTTCTCCCTCCCCGCCCCACCGCTACGCCACCCCCGCGTGCAAAGAGCCAGCCCCAGAGCGTCTCGGTTAGTCCCCACTAGCTTTCTCTCTAGTTCTCCGACCCTTTGGAAGTCCGGGTGGGTTGGGCGTGCCAGAAAGCTGGGAGTCAAACGCCTGAGTTGAGCGGAAGGGGCAGTCGCGAGGCCGTTGGATCTCTTCAGGCAAGGTCTAGGCGATAGCCGCGCCCAGAGCAGAGCTTGGGGGAACGAGAGTGGCAGCGGCGGCGGGCGGGGGGTGGGGGACGGGAAGGGCTGTAAGGGGGAGGGCAGCCCTGCGGGGGAGGGCAGTCCTGGCGATCTGCCACGGAGAGCGCGTGTCCCCGCCTCCCTACGCCAGGCGTCTGGCGCATCCTTGCCAATTCCAACTGTGCTGGGCAAGCCTTAGACTCAGGGTGACCCCGAGCCACCCTGGTCCTGGAGTCCAAGGGACAGACGCCTCGCAGAACTTGGCGAGTCGACATAAAAGGGAAACCAGGCTAAAAGTGTGGAGATCCAGATCCTTGTCTCTTTCCAAAGAGGAACCCTAATGCCCGGCTTGCCCAGACGAAACTGCATTTAATCAATCTGCCGTGGGTGGGGTGAGCTAAGGGGCACACATGGGACACTTGAGTGATCAACTGGTGGCCCTGGGAGAGACAGTTCTCCATATCCAGAAGCAAGGAGTGGGGAAGAGCTTTGAAGCTTGGGGGACCAGTGAAGGACTCCTGGTTTTCTGGCTCAGCCCCCTAAGTTCTCTTGACAGCTTTTCTTTCACCGGTAAGACATGCCCTGTGTGACATACTTAAAACTCTGTTTCTCATTTTCCAAGACTAGGATTATCTGAGGCTTTCCTAGATGCGCCCCCCACCCCCACAGTGAGTGCTTCAAAATGGAGCCCAGCCACCCTAATTGATATTTGTGAGGTAGTGTGTTGGTATACTGCTAATTGTTCTGGCTAACAGCCTTTTCCTGTTCCATAGGATTCCACCAAGAAGAGACAGGTCATTTTAGATACCTGCAATTCTCCACCCAGGGAAACAGACTGGCTTTATAGGAGAGCAAGTGTGAGACAGAGGAAGAATTTGGCAGTATTCCTGGCTTGATTTTATTTTGGTCTCCTGCAGCACACATTCCTCTTCTTGATATCGCAGATCTGCCTAGGAAACAGGGCCTGCTTCCACCTTCAGGTGATTTATCTATCTGCTGCCCTAACCGTGTTGGATAAAGGCTGTTCGTGGTCAGTACCACCTCAGGGGCTACTAAGGATGAAGCCTGTTTGAGCATGGCCAGTATGAACTAGCTGTAGAAACACCCTGCTCCCTTCACCAAGTCACATCAATTTGCTAGAAATAAGAGGAGAGTCATTACTTCCAGAAGGCCTTTGAAGCCATGGGGATGAGTCCAACACCGGGATCTCACTGTAGCTCAAAAGCAAATCAAGTGCAGTTGAGATTATGCATTGTGTTGTTTTTTAAGTCAAACCTATGACTATAGAAAAACAAAGAATTCTTAGGAGCTAACCAACATCTGAGATGGAGGAAGAGAAACTTGGAGAGAATAAGAAACTGTGATTTATAACCACGTTCTGGAGCAGGAAGCAAAAGGATCAGGATTTCAAGGTCAGAGTGAGTTGGAGTCTGTGCTACCTGAGACACTGTCTTCACAAAATAAAGAAACTTAAAAAAAAAAAAATCCCTTTGGGTCTGGAGAGATGGCATTGTGGTGAAGGGAAAGTTCTGCTCTTTCAAGTTCAGTTCCCAGCACCTACACTAGATAACTTAAGACCACGTATACGTACAATTCCCAGGGATCCAAACCCTCTTGTAAACTCCACAGGCACTTCCACTCACATGCATATACCCAGGCATATGTACACACAGTTAAAATAGTTTAAAAATTGTAAATGAGACAATTCCCTTAAAATGATACTTTTATGAAACAATTGTCATGCAAAAGTCTCTCAGGCTCCTGCTACAGGTATCTGAATTTGTGGTAGTGGAAGAAATGTTTAATTTTGTTTCTTTTTTAAAAGTAGTTTTTAGTACTTTTAATTATGTGTGTCTGCATGTGGTGTGTATAAGTGAATGCAGGTGGCCACAGACCAGAGTTGCCAGATGCCCTGGAGCTGGAATTACAGATGGTTGTTAGCTGCCCAATGTGGATGCTGAGAGCTGAACCTAGGTCCTCTGGGAGAAAAGCAAGCGCACCTAACCTTGGTATCATCTCTCTAGCCCTCATTTCTGTTTCTCTAAGTAGTAGAGAAACGGATGCTTTCTAAAACCTACAGGATAAGGTTTCAAAGCAGTCTTTGTGACCCGAATATTCCCTGACACAGGTGGACAGTGCTAAATTCTGAGTCCTGCTGGTGGAGTCACAGCCTTTGGGGTTAGATTTTTGAAAACTGTATTTAGTCTGAAACAGTAACCAGAGATTAATCTGCCTTCAATGAACTACTTCTTAGGGCAGGAGTTGAGACTGAGACTCTGTCTGAGTGAATTGCCAATGTGCTGGGATCACAAGTTTTGAACCACACTACCTGACTGAATTCTCTCTAAATTAGGAAAATAAAAACAACAGACAGAAACACTCAGCAAGCAAAATTAAAAACAATTCCACACTAGAGGGAATGAATTCAAAATTTCCAAGGAGCAAGCAAAGCAGAGGATTGGCTACTCAAAGTCTTTGGTCACATAATTCCATGTGACTAAAGAATAAAATGTTTAACAGAATGCTGAAAGATCAATAAAAATCGTTATTAAAATAAGCAGTCAAAGGCTCAAAGCACGGCTGCTGATGTATTGCAGTGATACAATGCTTTGCTAGCATGAAAGCTAGGTTCAATCCCAGCAGCACACAAAAGCCAGGCAGAGCCAGCCCTACCTACAATCCTGGCACCCTGGATGTAGAACCTGAAGGATTCAGAGTTCAAGGTCATCCTTGGTTTTGGGAGTTTGAAGCCAGCCTGGACTACATGAGATGCTGTCAGAAAGGAAGAAAGAAGAAACATAGTTAATAATTGTTTAACCTATCCCAGAGTAACTTAATTTAAAAAAAATTCCACAACTCTGGTAGTTGCATGGAGAATGGGTGGTCTGTAGAATAAGGGAAGAAGATGAGTTTTGACATACTGTTCAGAACACACAGTGGGAAGAAAGGGGAAGCAAGGAGTCCATGCAGTTAGAGAGTGAAGCTAACCGGACAGGCAAGTTGCTATGGCAACAAAGGAGCAGGTGTTGTCAAGAATGACCCAGCAGGACTCAATCCTTCATAACTATAGGGGTCTTAGTGACCACACAGGCATGAGCACTGAAGAAGGCTGCCTTGGAAAAAAGTTGGACTTTGACTAGTTTCAATTTCTGCCCCTTTGAGGCAGTCGAATGAATTTGTAACCCAAACCATTACTTGGCTTTGAGGTGATGAGTGTATGGGTCACTGAAGTGTGTAGTTGGTGGCAGTGAAGTGGCAGGAAGGATGACATTGTGAGGGGACAGAAAAGGAAGCCATAGGCAGAATTTTTCACAAACCTCTGCTATTTATTTTGGAACATGGGGGCCAGGGACTGCACACTTGTTTGTTCCCACTGTATTTGAGAGGGAGGGGGAGATTCTCACTGACGTGCAGCTGACTGATTAGCTTAGGGATATTGGTATCCCTGGTCAACAAGCCCCAGGAAGGAGATACCAATGTGGAGACCATGCTAACCAGAAAGAATACTATTTTCCTGGCTCCACTGATGATTTTATAAGTTTCCATTTGGAACTAGAAACACATGGTTTAATCCAACATTTTCCCTGAACACTGGACTGGTTTTCATAAAACTCACAACAATTTGCTTAATTCATGATGTATAGTAGTGCAGAATTGTATTATTTCAACTTCCATGACTCAAAAGGGATTCTCAATAAACGTCTGTTGATAAAACAATTTTTCTGCCATTGTTTACAACAAATAAATAAATAAATAAATAAATAAATAAATAAATAAATGTGTCTGGTGATATCCAGGGAATATCCCCTTCTCCACAGTCATATAGCTCTTCAGTAATAATGTCTTTAGTCTCTATACCCACATTATCTTCTTTGTTCATTACACTCTTAAAGATTGCTCAAAGAGAATTTAAGATGTTGTTAGCCTTTACAAGAGCACACACAGCACACGGTGTTGTTTGACTCCATCAAACATCGAAAGCATATCTTCAGTCTTGTGAAGTCTCCATTCAGCATCATCACGGGCCATTTTTCACAGATAAGTGTGACTTATAAAAACTGTCATGCAACAGTCAAAGCAGCTGGCAGACTATCTGCAACCACTCTTTCCTTAAGCCCCACTTCCTTCCATTTGTTATGTTAAGCCATTAAATCTAGAGCACCTTGTTTCCTTTGTGAGAAGTGATACATTAATACCTGAGGGTTGGTTTCCAGCCACAAAACGCACCACCTTGAGGGACCTGTAATGCCACACTAAGAAACAGATGACACAAAGCGGTCGTGCAGAAAGAGCAGGCTTCCTGGAGTGCTCATATTTTCAAAGCACAAGAACAAGTGAGCTTTTGGAGGCCTGTTTACATAGCCTGAACTCCAGCAGGAACTGGAGTATGGACAGCAAAGGAAGTTCTTTGGGAAGGGCTGGCTCTGCACTTTCTTGTCTTCATTCTCCCAGAGACAGTTGGACTTGCAGAAATCAGACAGAACAAACATGCAAAAGCCTCTGCTTTTGATGACACAGTGTAAATATGCAGGCACCGAGACAACGTGTGTCATGGACGTACTGAAGACTATAAGGCAGCCCAGTAAATCTCCTTTACTAAACAGTGTGTGCCTGAATTGTCTTGGACACTCTGTCTATAGCTGAGAGACCAAACCATATTCCCACTGGTAATAAATAAATAAAGGTTACTTCTGGGGACTGAGAAATGAGAAAGAAAGAAACAAGAGAAAATGTACCATGAAAGCAATAGGCAGGGTCAGAGCCAGGTTTCCAGGTTACAATTTGCATCCTCAGAACTTTTTAAACCCATTTGTGACTTTTGTTTTTTCATGAAAATATGTGGGCTGTGTACAGGGGTGTGTGTGTGTGTGTGTGTGTGTGTGTGTTTGTGTGTGTGCATTTATGCATATTTGTACATACATATGGAGGTCCAAGATTGACAACAGCATTATTCCTTTATCCATCTTCTCCTCATATATTGATGTAGGGTCTCTCACTTGAACCCAGACCTTATTGATTCAGTCAGTCTACCTACCTAGCCATTTTTCTTCAGGGATGCCCTCTTCTTGCTTTCCTCATGTACTAATGATGCTATCCTGCTGCGTCTACATGGATACTGGGTATCTGAACTCTGTTCATAATTGCTGGCAAGTGCTTTCTCTGCCCATCTGTGACTTTGCAGGTTGAGTAAATGGGTTGAGGCATGGACTCATTGTAACCAGACATGCTTATGATGGTTCACGTTGATATCCTGATGTCATCTGAACTCATCTGTAAGGGAATTTCTAGAATGAATGAACTTAGGATAGACCCACCTACTCTAAATGTGAGTAGCACCATCCCAGACTGGGATCCTGGATAGAATCACATGAGAAAGTAACTGAGTGTCCATATCCATCTGTCTCTCTCTGCCTTACACTCCAGCTACCAGGCCTTTCCAACACTCCTTCCCCATCATGGTCTGTGTTTGAGAACGGTAAGCCAAAGTAAACAATTCCTTTCTTAAGTTGCTTCTTGTCACATATTTGATCATAGTAACAAGAAAAGCAACCAATGTAATACCAAGATTTACTCATAATCACACAGATTTCATGCTATTTGTAAATGCAAAATCACACCTTACTGATTTTCAATATACCTTGGACCTTGGTTTTAGGATGAATGCTCTGAGCTTCAGAACAGTTAGTTAGAACAGAACAGAGGCAGACCAGTGCTGACAGCTGTGTTTGATGTTAGTCTTAACCATGTTGAGTGTGTATCTTTTACGATGTAGTCAGAAGATAGTGAATTTCACATCATGTTTAAGTGGAAGCACCTTGTAAATTCCAGGGTACAGAGTGAGTGGTAATCGGAGTTTGTTGCTGCATCTTAAGAAATACAGGCTAGAAGGCTGGGGAGGTGACTCAGTGGGTAATGTGCTTGCTATACAAGTATGAGAACTCAAACCATTGTGGTTTGAATGAGAATGGACCCTATAGGCTCTTATGTTTGAATGCTTAGTCACCAGGGAGTGGAACTGTCTGAGAAGGATTAGAAGATGTGACTGGTTGGAGGAAGTGTATCACTGGGGATGGGCTTTGAGATTTCAAAGTCCCATACCAAGTCCCGTGTCTTTCTCTCTGCATGCTGCCTGTGGGATTAAAATGTAAAGCTCTCAGCTATTGCTTCAGTACTAAGCCTGTTGGTTTCACAACATGATGATTATATACTAACCCTCTAAAACTGTAAAGCAAGCCCCTAACTACAAATGCTTTCTTTTGTAAGAGTTACTAAGACACACATATTTTAAAAATCCAGGCTTTGTGGCACATACTTATAATCCCAGTACTAGAGAGTTGGAGTTATGGTATTTGCTGGCCAGTTAGCCTAGTATATTTGGCAAGATCAAGGCTAGTGAGAAACCATCTCAAAATCAAGGTGGTCAGCTCCTGAGGAATGAAAGCTGAGTTTGTATTCTGGCCATCACATGCACACACACACATACACACACACAATCACAATCACAATCACAATCACAAACAAGTGCAAGCTGGATTGCCTGAACTAGAAAAGTTAATTAATGGCTATGATTAGGCAGCCAAGGTACAGAACTGAATTCATGTAGAGCTGGAACCAAAGATCACATAGCTGCCAGTCAGTAGGAGGTCACCTGTACTTCCATCTGGTGGTTTGATTCTTGAGCATGCTCCAAGCAAGACAAAGGTGAAAAATAACAGCCTGTGCTTCAGTGGACTTCTAAAGTCACATCACAGAGAAAAGTTGGAAGTCACGGTACTTTCCCTCCAGAGGCTTGCTTATCTCATTCTTTTGTTTGATGTGTGGATAGTGAATACATTCCTGGGCCAGTCAGTCGCCCAAGAAGAGCATTCCAGGCCACCCACTCTAGTGATGGGCATCAGATACACGGAAGATGGGATGCAGAGAGACAACTGAGAAAAGAATCCTTGCATTCTTTGATCAAAATAAAGGGGAAATGTGCTAGACTAAGGATAGGCAACATGTCCAAAAGTTGTGTGTGCGTGTGTGTGTGTGTGTGTGTGTGTGTGTGTGTGCGCGCGTGTGCGTGTGCGTGTGTGTGTGTGTGTGTGTATGTGTAAGAGAGAGAGACAGAGAGAGATATTAATGTGTGTATATGTGATTAATTTGTGTATGTGTGCACTTGTATGATGAGTGTGTGGGCTCCTGTGCCACAGGCCTATATTGATTCTCTCCTTTCATCCCTGGGTTCCAGGGATCAACCTTGGATCAAAAGGCTTGGATGACAAGTACCCTTATGACGTATGTATGTATGTATGTATGTATGTATGTATGTATGCATGCTTTAGTGGGCTCTGTCTTAATAGCCTACATTCTCTATTTTTTGACACAGGGTCTCTCACTGAACCTGGAGCTTACCGACTTGCCTAGTTTGGTTGTCCAAAATTTCCCCAAGATCTACTTGTCTGTACTTCCCAGGATTATAGACAGGTCTGCGCCACTGTGTCTGCTTTTTACATGGGTTCTGAGGTTCTGAACTCAGGTCCTCATGCTAATGCATCACCGAGTTACTTCCCCACATCCCACAGCCGCCTCTCTCTTCTTTGCTACCTTTAGTTGTCTTCAAGTGAGAAAATAGGAAACATTCCCCTTTAAGTTTTAACATGGTTGGTGTTCATATGCCGTGTTTAGTTTTTCTTTGTTTTTAGTGTTTTATAATATAAATACCTAGTGGAGGAAAACAGCTTTAATTTCAAAATCAGAAGCTCATGCTCCAGTGAGCTACCAGTGAGACTGCAAGGCAAATAGCCTCAATGTTTAACTCCATCTCATTTTTATTGTTGTGATGATTAACCGATTTGACTAGATTCACGGTCACCTAAGAGACATGCCCCTTGTTTGACTGAGGAGGGAAGACCCACCTTGTGTTTGGGTGGTATCATCCCGTTGGTTTGAGTTCTGAACAAAAAGGAGAAAGTGGGTTGAGTACCAGCATTCATCTCCGGTTTCCAAACCACCGATGCAATGTGACCAGCTGTCTCATGCTTCTTCATTCATGTCTCCCCACCATGTTGGACTATATACTCTGGGACTATGAGTCAAAGTAAATCCTTCCTACCTTATATTGCTTTTGTGAAGTATTTGGTCACAGTAACAAGTCAAAAGCTAACAAACAGGTTGTGTTTTTCCCTGCCCTTCCTTTCATTGAAGCCTTTAAAGAAACCTATCACTGGATTAACTCACTTTTACACAGTACTGTGAATCACATAGAAAAGGTTGTAGAGTTAAGTAACAGTTTTGGTCTTAAAAAAATTATGAGTCACAGAGCCTATTCTCATTGGAATCAGCACATTCTACTGGGGTCAGAAATTGTAAACAACATTTAAAGGGGAAAAGAATGGGGATATTTCCATGTAGACATTGCCTGTGAATCAATTATAAAATAATAAGTTTAATAGTGTAGTCTTCACAGAGTTATGACTGGTGAACTCCAAAGGGAAGGTTTCATATACTAGTAGCATATAAGGAAAAGTTTGGAATGATCTGTTATTGTAAAAATCCCAAACGATATGGTTTCTTGACTATGCTTAGAGTCTTGCAATAGAAGAAGCACTTGACAGCCTCAAGATCTATTTATAACAGACACATACACACTACCAGCTTGTCCCTTTATCAAATGTGACCTTGGGATGGTGAGATGTTACAGCCAGTAAAGGCACCCAATACTGAGCCTGGTGACCTGAGTTCAATCCTTGGAACCCCCTGAAGTGGAGATGTAAGGGTTCTTTGGAAAGTCAGTTGTGTTGGATGGTGTTTTGCTGGAACAAACACATGAGGGAATGTTTCTTTCTTTTAAAAAAATTGGATATTTTATTTATTTACATTTCAAATGTTATCTCCTTTTCCAGTTTCCCCTCTGCAAACCCCTTATCCCATCCCCCCTTACCTTGCTTCTATGAGGGTGCTCCCCCACCCACCCACTCCTGCCTCACTACTCTAGCATTCCTCTACATTAGAGTATCAAACCTTCACAGGACCAAGGGCCTTCCCTCCCATTGAAGGCCCCTTCATCTCCTTCAGTCCTTCCCCTAACTCCTTCATTTGGGTCCCTGTGCTCAGTCTGGTGGTTGGCTGAGAGCATCCACATCTGTATTGGTCAGGATCTGACAGTCTCTCAGGAGACAGTTGTATCAGATTCCTATCAGCAAGTACTTCTTGACATCTGCAATAGTGTCTGGGTTTGGTGTCTGCATATAGGATGGAGGCAGACTCATGAAGGAATGTTTCACTGAAGCAGACACAGGTGAAAGGATGTTCTTCTAAAGCAAGCACGAGAAAGAACAGATAATGAAGGATTCTTCACTGATGTCACACATGTATTGGTCTGCCTAACATTGCATTATTAAGCTCTATTTGTCAGGACTCCATAGAGAGAACTCACCAAAATTATTCTGGTGGTATGCTGGTGGCTTCTTGCCACTTCTGCATGCTCAGGTTGATTGGCAGAGTGATCTCAGCTGAGACAGACTGACAAGCTGACACAAGACATTGTGCTAAGGCAAGACCCATGGGGGACACATGATGTTTGGAGGGAGTATAAATAGGGCTCAACTGGACTGTGAGAGGGAGTTTGATTTATTTGCTAGTAGAACTAGCTGTGCAATGCTTGTTGGTCTTGCATTTTTGCTGATCTTCACTTGGCTGAGAGAGGTACAGCAGAGAACTTTTCCTGACATTCCTGTTGCCCCTGGTCCTTCCTGCTGACTAGTGCTGATTTGGCTAAGACCTGGCTGTTCCTGCTAGGTTGTGCCACTGCTGCTGCTAACCTAGCACTACTGAACTAGACTGCTGGTATATTCATGAAGTGTTTGTGAGTAGAGTAAGCTGCTGCTGCTGCTGCTGCTGCTGCTGCTGCTGCTGCTGCTGCTGCTGCTGCTGCTGCTGCTGATTTGTGAACTGAACTGAAGCTTTCCTGACAATGCAGATGGGATTTGTTCCAGAGAACCATTTCTAAACAGGTCCACTTCCCCCATATCCTTTCTTTTCCACTACCTCTTGTGGGTGGTGGGCTAGAAGGGAGGTTAATATGTTTAAGAACCATCAATAAAAGTAGACTTTGAAAAAAATAAAGCTACCCCCTCAGGAGGAAAGAACCAACACTCTTTGTTCTGATGGTGCTTCTGAGAAGTGGTTGGTCAAGAATGGTCAGAGAATACAACAGAAACATTCATCCTGGTGGATAACCTAGTGTCTCTGTTCTGATCCATGGGCTTGTATCCCTATCACAGAAAATGTACTTATTGTCCAGACTGTGTTTAGCTTATTCATACCAGAGGCAAGTAGAAGGAAGGTCCTGAGCAAGATTGAAGCCATGGTCTGAGGTGTCAGTTTGGTGAAATACAGGGGGTAACTCAGCACTACACAATGTCTAACAGAAGCATTTTATTATACACAGATACCAAGAGAGGAAAGCAGCATGTGCTACCAACTGGAAATAAATGGCTTTCAGGGATAAACAAGCCATTTTTTTTTGTCTTGTTTATAGGAGAGTCACAAGCAAGCTGGGAAGGCTTGTGAGCAGAAACTTTGTTGAGAGTCAAGGTGTTCCTAGAGTGCCTTTCCTGGAAGTAGTTGTAGCTGGTAGGCTAAGCGCAGCAGATAAGAGCTCCATGCAGGCTTGCAATGACTGCCAGTCCCTCAGACATACCTGTGTGGTTCAGCAGTAGTGGGGGGGGGAGGACGGACAATGAGCCAGTTTGAATCTGGCTGTTTTATTGAGGAGACAGTCACTGGGAGGTGGATGGAAACAATATTTCTCTCACTGACCACTTATGGAGCTGAGAGGAGGAAGGGACTCAGAGATGGAATTAAAAGAGGACTTTTTTTAAAAGTCCTCTTTTAAAAATTAAAGAGGTGGAATTAAACAGTGACCTTTTTTCTATAACAAAATATTTGACAAAACCAAACTAGGAAGGAAGGATTTATTCTGGCTCACACTCTAGGGGTGTAGTCCATCATGGGGCAGCTAACATATTGGGAGGAGCCTGAGGTCACATTGTGTCTATAATCAGGAAGCAGAAAGAGATGAATGCCTGCTCCCAGCCCAGCTTTTCCTCTCTTCAGTCTAAGACCCCAACCCTGGCATACTGCAGCCCATATTTAGGGTGGGTCTTCCCACCTCAGTAAACCTAATCTGCAGAGTCCTTCACAGATATGCCTGGACATTTGTCTCCCAGATAATTCTAGATCCTGTCAATTGACATAAAGACTGGGAACTATGAGTATCAGAAGGCTCAATTGATGTTCAAGCAACCATTGCCACAGCAATGCCACACAAAAAACTGGAATTCACTGTTTGCTTTGAATTCCTGGGCTTCAGGTGTAGATTTGAGTGGTCTTTCAGGATCTTTGCAATTGTCCTACTGAATGTCTCTCCTGTTGTGAGCAGTTTAAAAGACCAGGTTTGCTACCATCCTGTGTTAGAGGCTGTGAGTGTAAGGATGCCCCACCAGGACTGTGCATGAACGGGTGTCATGACACTAGTTGCTTTCTATACCTGATGGTTAGAATCTACTCTGTGTATTCTGAACCATGTGTGGTCCTGACACCAACCACAGAGCTCTGATATAAACCTGGAGATTGTGTCATCTGTCTGTACTTGCTTTCAACTTTCAATGTGGAAAACGATAACAAAATAAAGCTGAGGACAGCTCAGACCACAAAGAAAACATAGTAAAAAGATCACAGAGCACACACAGACACCTTGTACCAAAATGCTTTTCTGTCTGATTCTCTTAGGCATGAGGCAAGTTGGTATTCCCCTTCAGTGGGGAACAAAAGCCTTTATTTCATGAAGGGTCTTTGGGAGTTACCTCAGGTGTGTGTGTGTGTGTGTACACATGTATGTGTAACTGTGTGTACGTGTCTGAGTGTTTGTGCGTGTGTGAGTGTATATGTGTATATGTGTGTGTACACATATGTACCTGTGTGTACATGTCAGAGGGTGTATGCATGTGTGAGTGTATGAATGTGTGTGAGTGCATACATGTGTGTGTACACACACGTGCACATGCACCAGAGGATTATTCATATGCTGTTTCTCAGGATCTTATACCTTGGGTTTTAGTTTTTGAGTGTTTTTGTTTTGTTTGTTTGTTTGTTTGTTTTTGCTTTGTTTTGTTTTGTTTTGTTTTGAGACAATGTCTCTCATTGGCCTAGGGAATCACCAAGTGGACTGGCCAGCGAATTGTCTCCCTAATGCTGGAAATACATGCTGGGAATACAAGCATATATCACCACACCCATCTTTATTTATTTATTTATTTATTTATTTATTTATTAACATGAGTTCTAGGGACTCAATTCAGGTCCTCATTTTTGAACAGCAAGCACTTTGCTGACTAAGGCATTTCCTTGGCCTCTGAGTTAAATACTCAGGGGATGATTCACCAAGACAACATGGATGAAAGCAAGACCATTGCTCTTGCTTTCTGTGGTAGAGTGCTGCAGTGTCTGCCACTCTGTATCTCTTGTTATAGGGAGGGAATGTGCCATAGTCATCGTGGGAAGCACAGTCTAGAGTAAGCATTGAGGAAACCGGAATTGTTCAGCACTGCAGGCCTGCTTTCTTCAATGGAAGGAAGAATGACAGGTGGTCACCCGGTGTGCTGGAGTGAAAGTGGGCAAACAACCTGGTGACCCTTTGTTACTCTATTAGGAGCCAGCTGCCAAGCTGAATTTCCCTCCAAATCCTGAGAATTGTTTAGGAGCTAACCTTGAGCTTTTTCTCTCAGTAGACTTTGCATCCTCCATCAACAGAATTTATCTTTACGCTTATTACAAATTCTTCCTCTCTAGATCCCAGCCCTGAAACACTGCTTCCCAGTCTCAAGTACTTTGCTATTGCTGGATATTTTTCAGGGAAATTTTAATATAGCCACCCCTAAGCTTTGTTATGGGAATTGTCACATGGAGAGCTTTGTCCTAAAGTTTGTGTTTAGATGTATAAGAAGAAACCATAGGATCAAACTCTCTGGACGTTTTGGTCTGGTCTGACTGACCAAGTCCAGCTATTGCATTGTTGACTTAACATGCTAGGCTGGAAGTTGTGTGAGGAGAGTTTCCTGCTTTGATAGAAAGTTCTGGCAATTTCTATTCTTCACAGAGATACTGAAACAGCCCATACTAATCATGCTGTGGCCACAGCATCATCTTCAGTATTATGAAGTTCAGAGGAGGGTTTTATGGCTAACACGACAAAATTATCAAGCCACATTCAGGTGGATTTTGAACCCAAGCAGCTTCCTCAATCTAGCTTAAGACATATTTGATGCCATCTGAGCAATCACATACACTAGTGAAAGTCGTTCTCAGAAAACAAGATAACAACAAAAGTTTCATACAAGCTCCCGTACACCATGTTCTCCTGGTGTTATAATGACTATTTTGGTTTTAAAATCTTTTTCTTATTTCTTCAGACTTCTATTCCATGATCCCTGGGCAAATCTGTGGAAAATAAGTTTCTGAAAGTGGGTGATAAGGAGATGGGGTCTTATAACTGAAGGTAGAATTTATGAAGGAAGAGGTAGACGCTTTGGCTAATGGGAAAAATGCCTCAGAGCAATGCCTGTGATGCCCATGGTACCCACGATGCCCAGCTGTTTGGTATATATTGCAGTCTTCCTAACTTCACAACCAGGTCATTTCCACCCCTGACATCTCCACACATTTCAAGGGAGAGGGGAGATTCTCCAAGGGCCTCCATAATGAGGCACAAAACACTTCCACAGAGTGAAGTCAGAGCTTACAGCTTCTAGATTCCCAGGTGTCCGGTCCCTGTTCAGCACAGGATTGTAACCTTTGCTGTGTCCCTTGTGTCCCTTCCATTTTTGGCACTCACTGGAAGTCTTGTCTACTTACGTTGCCCTCTGTTTTCTTTTCTTGGCTTTTATTTTTAAAAAGAAGGCCAGCTGTGTACATTTTTGTTTATGGGCTCACTTTTTCCTTTCTCTTTAGTTATTATGACCATATAATGTTGACACGGTTTTCACCTAAAGCAGAGAGGACTTTGAAATACAAAAGATACAGTGATTCCAACTGCTTAATTTTCTAAGCCA
Source organism: Rhabdomys pumilio (assembly GCA_030674055.1). NCBI lineage: Eukaryota > Metazoa > Chordata > Mammalia > Rodentia > Muridae > Rhabdomys > Rhabdomys pumilio. Next base: position 51,778,388 of record JANHMN010000018.1, on the reverse strand, counting down.
TCAGACAGACTGGTTAGACTATAAGGTAAGTATGTTATAGAATTCCTAGGACAGCATTATTAACTAGTAGTTCCTTGTCTTCTCCTCCTCCTCTTCCTCCTCTTCTTCCTCCTTCTCTTCCTCCTTCTCCTTCTTCTCCCCCCTCTTCCTCTCCCTCTTCATCTTCCTCTTCTTCCTCCCCCTCCCTTCCTCTCCCCCACCTTCATCTCTCCCCTCTCTCTTCCCCTCTCTTTTCTCTCCCCCCATTACTTGCTCGGGCCCCTATTCTCCTTTTTGGCCAACAAGCTTTTTTCTCTCTGTAGTCATAATTACTAAATGTACATTCTCTATCTTTTAATTTCTCTTCTTTCCCTGGTAAATATTTTCAATCCTGTAATTTTAGCTCCCACTCAAAGTACTTGCTTTGTGTTATTTATTTGTTTGTTTGTTTGTTTGTTTATGTTACTAGGGGTGGAACCTATAGTCTTGTGCATGTTAGGCAAGCACTTCACCACTGAGTTACATCTCCACTCTTGTTCTATTTTATTTTGAGACAAGGGGTCTCATTAAATAGTTCAGGCTGGCCTTGAACACACAACTTTCAACATCTGTGTCTTAGTTCCCAGAGCAGATGGGCTGTTAGGCTTGACACCAGGCCTGGTCTTATTTCAGGGTAGTTAATATTATGAAATCACTAGCTTAGAAACAGCTCCACTATGGATTTCAAATCCAAACTGTATGGTTAGAATTCTATACAGTTCTCTACAGAAACAATGTAGCTTTCAGGAGTGGCAGTTCTGGGCTGAGAGGTTGGTTGTGGCCCTTACTGAGTTTAATTTTTAAATCTATTTTGAAAATAGGATCTTATACATCTCAGACTAAGCTCAAACTCACCAACTAGCCAAAAATGACTTGGAACTTCCCATTTTCTTACTTCCTCTATGCCGGGATCACAGACATGCACCACTGTTTTATGCAGTGCTAGGGACATGCTGTAGTCTACTTCTCTATTGCTGTGATAAACAACATAACCAAAAAGCAATTTGTGGAGGAAATAATTTATTTCAATTTACAGGCTATACACCATCATTGGGGGAAGTCAGAGAATGACTCAAAGCAGTTATCTGGAAGCAGAAACTGAAGCAGAATCCTGCTTACCACCTTGTTCAGCCTGCTTTCCTATACAATTCAAAACTGGCTGCCCATGGTTGGCACTGCCTATACTGTCCTGAACCTCCAACATCAAGCCACGAATCAGGAAAACACACCACAGACCTGTGCACAGGCCAATATGATAAAGGTAATTTCTCAGTTGAGGTTTCCTCCTCCTAGATGACTTTAGTTTGTGTCAAGTTGATAAGTTTTAATTAGCACAAGATGGCATGTAGGGATTTGTTCATGCTAGGAAAGCATGCTACCAACTGTGTGTATTACACTCCTAGCCTTGACTATGGAAATTTGTAAGAGGAGCAAAGAAGGGTACCAGAAGAAGGCTAGAAGGCTAGAAAAATCCAGGTTTTGGCAACTGGATTGGTTTAATAGGACTGCCAAGAATTGGCTTTGAGAGTGAGGTTCTGAACTGATAGCTTGCTCAGCATGCTGACAGTGTGCAGAGCTCCCAGGAGGAAGAACTCCACATGGGCATGTGGGCATAAAGGGAGGCAGAGTAAGTTGGTATCTTCAGCCAGGCTGAGTAGCTTTGGGGACCAAAGGATGACAGCCAGTTACAGCATGGATTTTAATTTTACATTGCTCATTTGGACATTAGGGCCTGTTTTCTTCAATGACAGGGAGGGAATGGTTCAAATCCAGTTGTGTTTCATTATGATGAGATTGTAGATGCTTTCACAGAATGGTTTCTCATCATTTTTGTGTTGAAACAAGGGCATATCTTTTTCTTCCCGTTGTGATTTTACATTTATGCTGTGGGCTATGTATAATGCACTATTTTTAACTTGTCAAGAGTAGTTGTGGAAGATTATTGTCATCTCCCTATACTCTTCCTTTCACGACTCAAAAATATTTTCTTGCATTTAGCCTTAAGAAATAGAACAATAATGCATTTGAGTGCAGAGTCAATTGCCGAATGACCCCGATAGTTTTTGTTTCAGAATTGTGTTGTGCTATTTATAATACCAAATGGCCATTGTTTGGAAGCAAAATGATCATTTTGAAGTATTTCAAACAATCTAGCAAATATTTAAGATTCTTTACTCTCAACCCTGCTGTAATTTTTCAGATGTCGTCTTATTACTGACAATTGTTTTTATAAAGTCCTTCTGATTGCGCCTCTTGTCTTGTCTTTGAATGTTATAGTCCAGAAATATTTAGACAGTTTTCTGGATGGCTGCTATCTCCTCAAGACCAGGAGAGAAGCCAGCTCCCTGGTACCAACTTAGTATGTCCTGTATATCCAGGGCAGAGTTTAGAAGACCTGGGTCATGTGATCAATAAACCATTTGGAGAATTGCACAGGCCTTCATTTCTTTTTTCTTGTTTCTTTCTTTCTTTTTTTTTTTAAATCAGAAATTCTGGCATAGCACCCTCCAGCTGTGCCACAGAGGGTCACAGGCCTGCTGCTGCTTGCTCCTGTCTATTTTTGTCTGCTTCCAAATCAGAGGCCTAGAAGGGGCTTCAGAAGCTGTTGCCTTCATGCTCAACTTCAGAGGCAAGCGCATCGAACGAATTCTAAAAGGCTTGCCAGTGGAAAGCACTTCAAAACCAGCCAACAAATATTTGTGATTACTACGTGCATGCAATAGCTTCCAAAGAACATGGAAAACTACATCACCCATACCCCCAGGAATTTTCCATGCTACTGAAAGAGACATATAGATATGCACAAAACTTCCATCGAAGAGTCTTGAATGTAGAGCATGTTTCAAGGTTGAATGTCTAGACCATCACAGATATCTCTCCCACCTGTGTGTATGTCTCTCTGTGTGAGTGTGCATAAAAAGAGCAGAGAACTTCAGATGTCATCCCTCAGGTGCTGCCAACTTTGTTTTTTGAGACAGGATCTCTCACTGGCAAATAGGCTAGGATGACTGACCATGGAACCCCAAGGATCAGCTTGCCTGTCTTTTCTCCAGGGCTGAGACAAGTGTATTCTGCCATATCCAACATTTTACATGAGTTTTTGGGTTCTGGAGATTTCTCTCTGGTCTTCCTACTTCTAAGTCAGGCACTTCACTGATTAAGCTATCTCCCTATTCAGCAAATATGCACTCTTGACATCCTTGCCCTTTGACCCTGTTGTTTGCTGCTGGGAAATTCTAATTGTAACACATTCCTTCCAGGCCTAAATTCTAAAGTACTGAATACAAGATGGTTATGTCTCTAAAGGTTAAATGACTGTTTTACAGATAGCCTGCATACAAATTCCACCAATTATTAACATAAATGTTTTTTGTTTGGTTGAGATTTTTTGCTTTTCAATTTCACACTTGTAAAAATGGAAAAATGGAAAGATAATAGCATATACCTCATAAGGCTAGGAGAGTTATGGGTTGAATTTTCAGACTAGAGCCTGATATATAAAAAACTCACATCAGATTAAATGTTATTTGCCCAACAGTCATTCACATATTTGATCACACATTAATGTCCCCTTTCATCTGCTTCATTCTGCTTGTTTTTTTTTCCCCGTGTAACTTCATCATTGTGTGACTAATGACAAAATCATTTAACTATTGATCATAGAATAAGATAATAGAACCAACGCAATTCCTTTTGTTAGGTTTTAATGTCATCCTTACTCCAAATGTGATATAAAGGAGTGTGTGTGGGGGTCTCATCCATGTTCTAAATAATTCATGCTTGCAAGAGTGTTTCACCCAAAGACATGAGCAAAATATGGCACTAATCCTCACTGGCCCTGCTTCCCAGTGTGAAAAGCAGACAGATAAATAGCCTTCCAGTCTCTGGCTAAGTGTGAAGGGCTAATTGCTAATCATCTCACATTGGAGAAAAACCTTCAGTTGAAATGGAAGCAGCAAAAAGGAAAACTGATTCCCAGGGAAAAGAGAATTTAGAAAGAAAAGAGAACAACTAACAACCTACCAAGCTCAACATACAAAGTCTGGAGAAGACACTGTGCCTCATGAAGGTGTCCAGTGTGTAACGGTGTAACAGTGTAGCAGTGTAATGGAGGCCTGAGAGTCAGAGACATGGAAATTGAACTGAGATCACTCTCACTGACAGCAGTTTCTAAGCCTCAGCTTTGTTCTCAACTTCAGCTTCCAATTTTGTGAAATGTGTGAGTTTTCCTATGATGGAAACCATACTCTGTACCTGCCAATACTCGAGCCTAAATCAGTAGCCAGTGCTCATCTTTTCAGAGCATGCCCAGTTTTTCTTTGCTGGAAAGTTCTGTATGGAGGTTCACATGTGGACATACCCACAAGTATTCAGTTCTGTTCTGTTTTACAGACTGTCATCTCCTTAGCTATTCATGTATAGTAGAAATAGGATCAACTGATTTGAGCACATAAAAACTGTAAATTTTATTTAATTATCAATGAGAAACCTAAGTCCAGAGATGCTTCCAAGGTGACTTGGTAGTCCAAACTTACCTATAAACCTATAGACACTAAAGTCTATCTCCCAAAAGGTCATAGAAAGACAGAGAACACAATGTAGGAAAGGGTCTCCATATGAGCCTTTTAAAAATTAATTTTTTATGGGTATGAGTGTTTTTCTGTCTGTGATTACCATATGTGTGCCTGGTGCCTGTGGAGATTTAAAAAAAAAAAAAAAAGCATTGGTTCCCCTTAGAACTAGAATTACAGATGGTTTTGAGCTGCCATGTGGGTGCTGACAACTGAACCTAGATCCTCTGGAAGAAAAAGTAGTGCTTTTAACCACTGAGCCATCTCTCTGTCCTTTCAGCTGAGCCTTTGCTGAGCATGAATGAGGATTGGCTCCGCAGAGCTTCTTGCTTCTGACTTAGTGTAGAAGGAATTGTGTCAACAAAGCTCTTGAGACATAAGTGCTTAAGATCTGAATGGTGACAGTGGATAGATAAAAAAAAAACCACCCCTGTACATGAACAACAAGACTGTAGTGTACATAAGAAGGACCACAAATGACAAAGAAAAGGTTAGCACTGACTCCCTGGGGTCCTGGTAGCAAGCTCTAGAGCTTCAGAGAATTCTATTTGTGCCATTAAGCAGAATGGGCTGTGTTACAAAAAGAACAGTGGCGAGATTGAACAGTGCCTTTGAAATCATCTCAGAATAATTGAGCAACATTCTTTCCAGGAATATTTTCCTGTCTGTGGTAGATAAATAACAAAGAATAGAGAAAACCCAAAAACAAAACTCAACAACAAGAAGCCAGAAAAGTATTGTGTCTTGTTTTTTAAGTGACTATTTGAAGGAATATAATGGGTTCTGACTTTATTATTTATTTTGACTACATATATTTGACCTTTCTGTTTGACCTCTCTCTCTCTCTCTCTCTCTCTCTCTCTCTCTCTCTCTCTCTCTCTCTCTCTCTCTGTGTGTGTGTGTGTGTGTGAGAGAGAGAGAGAGAGAGAGAGAGAGAGAGAGAGAGAGAGAGAGAGAGAGAGAGAGAGAGAGAGAGAGCGTGCACTCACATACACACAGCTGATGTTTTCCTGGCCTCTGCCAATGTTCTGCCTCTGTGTATTTACCTATACAGACACATCTTTCTTTCCACACTGTGCTCGGCACTGTAATCCTATAATCCCATGTGAGGTGGCTTTCCTAAACACCTCAGATTCCTAATTGTGTCCAGCCATCATTCTCACTCTGGTCCCTTGAGTCTATTGTGATAACCGACTGAACTTCAGGTCCACATTTTCATCTCAGAGGCCCACATGCAGTTCATATCCCAGGGTCTCTGCACACCCACTGTCTCTGTTTTTCTTCTTGAGCTCTTCATTTCATTACAATTTCCCCAGAATTATATGGGAGTTAGGGACATGAAGGCTTTTGTAGATCTTCTGGTTCTCCTGCCCTTCCCGATTCTCCCCTTTTCTTCACCCACCTACCCTATTATCTAGTCAAAAACAGCAATTTGATTTGAGTTCTATCAGTGGTTGCTCCTTTCTATGGGGAACCATTCACACCCACTATAGGGTAAACATATTTCTTAATCATCTGCATTTACTTCCTTCTGGAATTATACTGTGTTTCCTTCTTTAAGGAGATCAGTATCTGCACCTCCATGCTTGCTCATATCCTACCCCCATCTTTCAGAGATTCTGCACTATCTTCCTACAAACACCAGCTGGGATCTGCCCCTCCCTGCTCTGCATTTCTCTTCCCTTGATGTTCTGGTGACTGGCATGATTTTACTTCCTTTATGAGTCTGCAGATCCTTGAGCATTGAAGCCTTATCTTATTCATCTCTGTCTCCTAGGGCCTACCAGGGATTGTATAAAAGTTTGTTAAACTGTACAAAGAAATAATGGAAAAGTTTACCTGGGGGGCTTTTTCTTTCTGATCAGATCACTTTGATCATTGGAAGGGTGGAAGGCTGGGATGAGTGTGGCTTTATGATGAACATCTACTTAGTGCTGCTCACTGCCTAGTGTGGTTTCTATATTCTCTCATTTGATCCTCACAGGGCCTTTATAGGGTTACTATTATTACCCCACTTCCATATGAGCATAATGAAGTTCAGAGTCTGAGTGTCTGGCTCATTCTGTAGAGTTCAGGTCTTGGAATTCAGTGAAAACTAGGACAGAGATTCAAATTAATTTGATATTACCCTCCAGCCATTGATGTAGTTAACAACTCAGCTTGAAGTGGCTTGAGCTGTATGGAAAAGCTATAGAAATATAATGTTATTTTTTTATTCAAAATTCTCATGATCTCTCTCTCTCTCTCTCTCTCTCTGTGTGTGTGTGTGTGTGTGTGTGTGTGTAAGAAAGAGAGAGAGAGAGAGAGAGAGAGAGAGAGAGAGAGAGAGAGAGAGGAGAGAGAGGAGAGAGAGATCTCAATGCAGAGATAAGCACTGAATGTCTTTCTTCCGTCACTGTTGATCTTAATTTTTGAGACTAGGTCTCCCAATGGCCTGGTGCCTGTCTAGTAGACTAGGCTAGCTGGCTAGCAACCACTGGGAAACCTGGCTGGGGTTACAAGCATGTTTGACTTTTGTTGTCATTGATTTTAACATAGCCTATTGGAATCAAACTCAGGTCCGCATGCTTAAAAGGCAAGTGTATACTGACTAAGCTATCTCCTTTACCTGGTAGCATTGTTTTCAGGACTAATTAAATCTGATTCTCCAGGGTAGAGCTTTATGAATCTGCTCTTTGCTTCCATTAATTCTATCTGAATGCCCAGAGAGTTGGACGTATGTGTGTGCATATATTTGCCTCTCCTTGCTCTTACCTACAATGCTTTGTCAAGAATTCATTTGCAATGTTAATGAGACTATCAGTCTAATATAATTAAATATGTGTTTTTCTTGTACTTTTAGAATAATAACATTCTTGAAATGTGTTCTACTCACCCCCTTTTCTGGTCCTGGAAACATAACCCAGAACCCTCATATATGCAGAACAGCAACTCCAACACTGAGCCAGCCATCTCTGGCCCCAAATTTTAATTTTTCATGGATCATCACTGTAGACTCTGGTCTTTAGAGACTCAGAAATCTTGATCTAGAAAATATTCTAATAAGAAACATTTACTTCAGTCAGTTAAGGAGAATAAAAAGAAGTGGTAGTCTTTATCAGGTCCTGGAAGCACTGATAAAATTTATGTTGGTTTGTTGGTGATAACTGACAACCTAAAGAATTACTAAGAGCACACTTGCTTGTTCTTCATCTAACCCAATCGTTCACTCTACTGACTTGTCTGACTATGTGGGTAGAAAAGATTCTCCACTCACAGAAGCAATACCACATTTGTTCACATACACTTACAAAGGGATAATTTTTTTTTATGAATTATGAGTTAAACTTAGGCATCAGCTTTTTTTCCAGGGATGGGGCAGGGCAGGGGTAGGAGATGGAGAAGCCATAGAAACCACGTGTGTTGTTCAGAGGAATATAACATTAACAGAATGCCTATTGTTTGAACACTACATAGGTTTATTCCAATGGAGGTATGTGCAGTCTCCTAAAGGAGGAAAAAGAGAGAGAGAGAGTTGTTTTGTTTTAAGAAATTAAAGGACATGGCTGGGGAGATAGATCAGTGGAAGGTGTATTGTGTGTGTAACAAGGTGTAACACATAAGTGTAAGAACTTGATTTCAGATCACACATGTAAAAACACCAGGCACGAGGATGCAGGCTTGTAAGTCTAGCATTGGAGAGGCAGAGATAGGGAAGACCCTAGGGATTGTCTGCCACCCAGCCTACCCTAATTGTACAATGGGAGACTGTCTCAAAGAATGACCTGGAAACTCATGCACATGCACATGCACATGCACATGCACATGCACATGCACATGCACATGCACATGCA
>JANHMN010000018.1:51729263-51769956 GCA_030674055.1 Rhabdomys pumilio | reverse complement strand
ATGCACATGCACATGCACATGCACATGCACATGCACATGCACATGCAAACACACACACACACACACACACACACACACACACACACACACCAGGACCAGGACAATAAGATAGGACAGTGAAGGTTATTGGATTATGCTTTCTTTGCAGTCCCAAAATTCAAACTGTATCATCACCTCAATTTTCTTTGGCCACTCATTTGGAGGCCAAATCTACCTGGGTCAGATTTTGTTTGACAAAGGCATCTGAAACAACTTGCTGCATGCCTGTCAATAGTCTCCATTATCCCACTTAGTGTGGGTCTCATGGTGCTCCTGCAGGCATACTAATGTGTTCTCTTTAGAGCACCTTGTTACACACACAATACACATCACATTTGGAAAATCCTGACTGCTGACTCTATCTGGCCAAAGAGAGTTTAAAGGACTGATCATGCCACATGTTTAGGTAGAAATAATCTTGCTTTAAAGCACATTCTCCTGAAACATAACATCTGACCCATCTAACTCACATAGTAACCCACACATTCTAGGAAGATCTCAAATCTATTGATCTCTTCTCTTACTCTTTTCATGTCCCCATCATGAACATACCTCTTGTGCTGTGTCCTGCTTGGCTTAATCCTGGAAGCCTGACTGGAGCAAGTCAGGATTGGGGAAACAAGAAATTGAAGAAACAACAGACACTCATACAGAAAAGCTGGGGTGATATGGGCTGGGCTTGGTCTGATGGAGAGCACTTCCTATTTAATTTCAGCCCTTTTACCGTATATAGACAAGAAAGACAAGTTTCCTTTATCTGATGGGGTCCAGTCTCAGGCTGTAAATGTCCAGGAGGATGAAGGGGAGGAAGCTGTGGTTGCTAATTTTGCACATTGTCAAAATCCACAAATAGACTGGAAGAAATTTCCCTGAGACTAATGTGGGGAAGAGTTTGTTATTCTCATGGGTCTGAGGCACTGCAGTCCTTGACATAGCACTGCCCATATCAACAACAGGCATTCACTTTATCTGCTCCTTACACTCCACTCTCTCCTTTTTTTAACTCTTTTGCTTGATGTCTCCAATGTTCCCTTGCCTCCCTCTCTCCCTCCATTCTTTCTTTCTCTTTTTCCTTCAACTGGGCTTGAGGTTGTCTTGCACAAGACAGGCAACCATTATGCCTCTAAGCTACATTCTTAGCATTCCCATACTACTTTACATTTAGTTTGAGGCAAAGGAGGTGTTGCTAAGTTGTCCCGGCAGACCTTGAACTCATGACACTCCTGCATCGACTTCCTTAGAAGTAGGATTACAGATCCCTGCTTCCAGGCCAGACTTCTATCATTCTTTTGAAAATTTATCCACTCATTCCCTGCCTTTCTCCAAACAAATGAGGTTGTTAGGGAAAAGTCACCTGCTTTATTTCCTGGGTTTTGAGTGTTAAATGGCTATACTATATCTTATTATTTTAAAATGCCATTATTTAATTACCCATCTTACTTAGCTTACTTCAGTGATATTTCATTGAAAAATACATAAACCAGATATAGTTCATTCATCTTTGCTCCATCAAGTCCATAGGATCACAAACCTAGTAGCATTGTAGTTATATGCATGCCTTCCTGTGTCAGCAGGTAAGTTACTCTTCTGTCTGTGTGAGGCATCTTCTCCACTTACATTACCTCCTCTCTTTGCCAGTACCTCCCATCACCTTTCATGCCCTGTCTCTTCTGTTCATCACAGTACAGCCTAATGAAGAAGGTGTCAGCACCTCTCCCCCATTTTTCTGCTTCATTAATTTCTTAGGCTTCAGCTACACCTGTGACATTGCTTTTGTCCATAATTCCCATAATCCCCATAATCTCCTGGGTGCCACAGGTCGTGGCTGGTTCTCTGGTCTTATCTTGACCTTTCAGCTGCTCATCATACAGGAAACATTTTGTCTACAACTTCTGTGACTAAACAATCTCCTTCTTCCTTCTGTCTTCCTCTATATCTTCTAATTATTTCTTCTCACATCCTTCATTGAAAGCTCATATTCTATGGGGTAGTGTGTCCTAATGTACCTCATTTCACTGATTAGACCCCTTAGCTTTATCTAAGGCTTCTTTGCCTACAGACCCATCATGGTCTTGAACTTTGGGTGTACATACCTTTGTGTCCATGGATGATGATGGTTCCAGAACCTCACTATCAGTGTATCATTGTATCAATTCTATCAATGTTTCATTGTATCAATTCTATCAATGTATCAAATGCAGGATTGGTACACTTCTTGGATGCTCTAGTCTCTTCTATAGAGCAATGTAGTATGTATTTTGACTTATGCTCCCTCGGATATGTTTTCAATCATCTCTATAAGTGACACTGATAAAAAGGTAAATACCAAGCAAGTAATGGACACATCAAACTGTTGATGGAAAAAAAGACAAGAGAAAGTCTGTGCATTCAGTACAGATGAAGTAACTAGCTCAGACTAGGATGGTGGTAAAGCCAGATACATGCTTAAGAGGGTAGGAAACTGTGGTGGCAGGTGGCAGGTGGCAGCATGCTGCAGCTGGATCTGATGACACAGATTTTATCCATGTTGATTCATTCAGTGTAGTATTGTATATATAACAGTTTTTTAAGTTTTCCTTTTGCAAATTATGGATTTAAAAATAGCATTTATCGTGTGTGTGTGTGTGTGTGTGTGTGTGTGTGTGTGTGTGTGTAGACCCTTGATTTATAAGTTAAGTAACCTAAAATATTTTTCTGCCTGGTGGTTCATGCACCTCTAACACAACATGTGAAAATGGCTCTGTGTGATTACTAGTGTCACTCTCCATTTGAATGTCCAGTTAGCACCTTGGATTCAGCACATTAAATACAGCTACTAATATTCACTTAACTGAGCTATGCTTTCTGGAATGTTCCATCTCAGTAAGCAGGAAGAACTCCCGGCCAGCTGTTGTTCAAGACAATATCTAACTCCCTTCATTCTCTCTCTTTCTCCCCCTCTGTCTTTCTCTCTCTCTTTTTCCCTCATCATTTATACATGTGTGGGTGCATGTGTGTTTGGAGGTGAGAGGTTAACCTTGGGTATGGCTTAGATATGGGTATGACTAGTGAACTTGCAATCTGACTGTCTCTGACACTCCAGTGCTGATTACAAGTGCATGCCTGGATTTTATGTAGGTTCTGGGGTATTGGATTCAGGTCCTTGAGCTTGCACAACAAACACTTTATTGACAGAGCCATTTTCCTAGTTGCCTCTCTCATTGTCTTAACTGCCAACTATGATCCATCAGCAAGTTCCACTGTTAAGATGTGCCCACTCCTTTTCCATCTTTCCATTCCCCTCATTAAGCTACCAGCATGTCTTACCTGAGCTAGTTTAGTAGTCGTACCCAGCACATCCTGTGCATTCTTGCTCTTCTGTAGTTGATTCTCTACAGAGCTACCACAGCAATGCTTGTTCAGGGATTTGCTTGTCTCTCTCTTGTCTAGTATTTCTGGGTGGCTCTTACAGATCTCAGGCAATTCTGCTCTTGGCCTTGGCTCACCAAACTCTGCAGTCCTGGGTTTTGTGTCCCCATCCTTCTTTCCTACCCCCGGTTCCATCTCCAAATATCACCAAGGCACACTGAATACATTCTCTTTATACTTGTCAGGCCCATGGCCTAGCAGGGCTTTTTGCATGTATAGATTCCTTTTTAAGATCTCTATCATATGGAACTTCTTCACCACACTGGGGTCATCTTAAATTCACCATTCACGCATTCTGTTGTAACCTCCAGGAAAACAGAAATTAGAATCCACATTGGAGCTTCTGCCTCAGCACTTAGATAATTTAACTGGGCTTTGTGTGTTTTCTAAATCTCACTTAAGTCTACTTACCTCTCTCTGCTCACACTGGTGATGTCACAATGTAAGGTTCCTCCACTTGCCTGGACCATCGCAGTTTTCTCTCAACCACTTCCTCATCTTTGGGTTTTTCTCTTGTCTGTGCACCTGTAATGACATGCCTGTCATCCTTAGACAACCTTGATATAATCCCTGGTCTGAGTTTCTGTTTGACTGTATAATTTAACACAATTGTTTTCTTTTAGTTCCTTAAACATTTCCTATTCCTTTACCACTAAGTACAGTTTCCCCTTGATTATAAAGTTACTTCACCCGTTTTTATTTTATTTTTATTTCCCCTCCAGCTTATCCTCCAGTTGTCAGCCTAGGAATCGTTTTCTAGAGAATCTGCTCTGCCCTTCCCAGCTCCTCTTTCTGCACATCATGTTAGAGCAGGCTGGGTTTTTCTTCTATGAAGATTCATTGCTTCTCAATACCCATCTCCCTTCATCTCTGCAGCTAGAGTTTAGTGTAAAATGGCTCTAGGGCCAGACTGCCTCAAATACAAGTACCAGTTCCTTTCTTCCTTAGCTGCATGAAATCGAGAAGACCATTTAGACTTCCTCAATGTAAAATTAAGCTAATTATAGTCTCCACCATATAGATTTGCTTTGAGGTTTAAATGAGTTAATAAACACAAAGCACTTAGTACAGTGCTTGGCAGATAAACACTCAATAAAGCATCTTGAATGTCACAGTACTGAGGGCTGGGATTACACTGTCTTGTTCACCCTGGCACATGCAATAGCTATTTGTTGAGTATGTAAATACTATTCTTCATGAATCAATTAAAGTCAAGAGTAGGCTTATTAAACACCCATGTTTGCTCTGGGCTCTTAATCTAGAGATTAATAAAACACAGTTTTCACAATGGAGGTTTATCAGCTTGTCGAAGGGGAGAGTAGTAGCAATTACAGCCTATGTGCTCGGACTTGTCTTTGGAGAGTGGCCCATGGCTTGTGCTGTGATTGCAGGCTTCACTATCTCAGGGATGAAAGAATGGGAGCTCTAGAGAAAAGAGAGGACTCATCAGACAGAGTGGCAGCAAAGTTTTGTTACAAGGATAGGAAGGATTTCCATGGGATAACTCAGGGGTTGGAGTAATTCAGTCAAAGAGATAATAAAGGGACTTCAGTGGCCATAGAATGGACTGGTGAAATGCTAATTTTCAGGTGTGGTTGTGGTTATTGTCACTGTGACTGAGTGTTGTATTTTATAAAAAAAGAAAAAAAGAAAAGAAAAGAAAAGAAAAGAAAAGGAAAGGAAAGAAAAGGAAAGAAAAGAAAAAGAAGCCAGGTATGTTTGGTAGGGGCTTGGTATGGTGTGGAGGAAGGGGGTGACTCTGTGAGCAAAGAACATCTTCATTTCTAGAGTTAATTGACACTTTAGTTCTATAATCAGCAATGCGGAGAACATTGCTTCACATTAAAAAAGTGCAGAACACAGTGGTATTCTGTAACTTGCTCCCCACCTCCACCCCCAACCCCTCACTCTGGCCCCAGGTTGAAATCTTCTATCCCTCAGGAAGCTGCTAAAGTGGAAAAGTAAGCAACTCAAAATGGCTTCAGGAAGTTTTTCCAAATTGACCAGATTCACTAGGCCTCTCCCTGCCAGAGAAAGTAATAAAAACTTACCTCATTGAGCTACAAAAGACTCTGAGACTATACCAGCTACCTGGAAAAGATTTAAACCTACTGAGGTACCTAGAAAGGACACTCTCCAGTCCGTTGAGATGCTTTCAGGTTGTACAGAGTGCTCCAGGTTTCCCAACTCTTGTGAGCTATCACCCATGTTGGGGTGGACTTTGGTGATGCAGCTGTCTTTGAGTCATTTCTGGTCTTGTAAGTAATCCCTCACCCATATTCCTATAAATAGCACCAATAAAGCTCACTGGCTCACCAAGTTGGACCTTGGTGGTATTCATACTTTGGTCTATTGTGAGTTTCTTATCTGGGGTGAGTAGAGATGTGTGTTATGTTTCCCCAGGTGTGATGGTCTGTATATGCTCAGTCCAAGCAGTGGCGCATTTAGAAGGTGTGGCACTGTTGGAGTAGGTGTGGTGGGCATGGGCTTTAAGAACCTCATCTTAGCTGCCTGGAAGTCAGTCTTCTGCTAGCAGCCTTCAGATGAAGATGTTGAACTCTCAGCTCCTTCTGAACCATGACTGCCTGGATGCTGTCATATTCCCACCTTGATGATAATGGACTCAACCTCTGAACCTGTAAGAAAGCCCCCAATTAAATGTTGCCCTTATAAGAGTTGCCTTGGTCATACATAGTATCTGTTCACAGCAATAAAACCTTAACTAAGATACCAGAAAAATTTTTTATCATACAACAAGGAACAGGTATATGTTTAGGACCATTCAGAAATTGATGGAAATTCTGTCCTAATCCCAAGCCAAAATTTATTGAACACTTAGAAAAATAAAACTCAAGTCAGCACAACAAACAGATTTTTTTTTGAAATTTAGTTTTACTTTTACTAAAGTATGTATTTGTGGAGAGCAGTAAGGGATGAAGGGAGGGAGGGAAAGAGAGATCAGTCACATTCTGAGTAAGGAGGTCAGAGGACAATTTGGTTGAGTCACTTCTCTCCTCCCATTTTATGTGGGTTCTGGGAATTGAACTTAAATCATCAGGCTTAAGGCAAGCATCTTTACCCACTGAAGCATCTTGCTGACCTCTGACCTAAAGCAACATTTTTTTTTTTCTTTTTTAGCTCAAACATTCTGATAGGGAAATCTAAAACATACTAATTTGGTACTTATACATGTTGAGAATGATTGTAGGAAGATAGTAAAAATTCTCTTTTCCCCCTGCAATTAAATGGTTGTCTCTAGAAGAGCAGAAATCTTTTTGTATTTTCAGTAAAAACATTTAAGTGTCTCAGATCTGAGCTGAGCTACTTTGTGTACTGTTTGTTGCCATGTGTGTTGTGTCAGCATGCACAGTGCAAAGCTTGGGACCTGTGTGTGCAGAATCAAGGCTACAGTGCAATCCTGTATTGCAGTATGGTTGGACGCTACCAGAACTGTCTCAAATTAATTATGTACTTGATTTTAAATTAATTTTTGGTTGTCAAATATTCAGGAGCCTTCTGCTGTTATTGGTGTTTTTATGACTCCCACATTCAGCTACACGGCCTGTGTGGCTTAAGGGTTTTTAGCTTTGAGCAAGGGCATTGTTTTCACCGTGTTCTCTGAACACCAGAAGTCACGTAGGGTGCCCATCCCAGGATGTAAGTGGAGACAGAGACAAAGCAATTCAAGTCCTTTCTCAGATCACCATGGGCAAGCGTGTCCCTACTGTGCTTCTATAAGCAAGAATCTGCAGCCTCAACTGTGACAAGCATCCCCCTCAAGTCAACAAGCCTGTCAGTGGAGACATCAGAAAGCACAACTGTGACTTTGTCAAACATCACTGGCTACAATCTTTATAGCGTTTTAACTTTTACTTATCCGTGTATTATAACTGAACAGGAGGTCATTGATTCAACACAGAGTGTAATGTTGAAATCTATGTCATTGAGAATCAAGTGATAAACTGTGTGGGGAGCTGACAGAAGGTGGCTATCATCCTTGCAGCCATCTTGAGCCATATACCCTGACAAGAGACTTGATTACAATAGCCTACAACAGCTGAGCACACTCTGATAACATCTTGATTTAGATACCCAGAATCTTCCCTTGGGTGTGTGAGACTTAAAGGTGTGATTTAGAGTTGAGACTTAAGGGTGTGACTTAAAGTGTGGTTTAGAGATAAGACCTAAGGGCATGACCTAAGGGCATGACTTAAGGGCGTGACTTAGAGGCGTGGCTTAGAAGTGAGACATAAAAGGCAAGAGGCAGACAGAAGAGAAGAGTACAACAGAGAATTAGGTATTAGGCACTTTGCACTTGGAGGAAGAACTTGGGATTAGACATTAGGCACTTAGCACTTGGAAGAAGTAACTTGGAACTTGGAGGCACTAGGGACTAGGAACTAGGGACTAGGAACTCAAGACTTGGGACTTGGAAGAGAGATTGAAGAATAAACAGGATTGAATCACACTCTGTCTGGTCTCCGTTCTTCGAATCCGTCCTTACTCTCTCTCTTGCTGAACCCCGACCCACGGACGGAGCAGCTTGTGGCAGTGCAGGCTCTAACAACTTGGCCTCCAAGGCTTTTGGCAGCTTGGCTCTCAACAAAACTGTGTATTTGAGCTAGGATAGTTTTCAACTGATCTACAAGTCAGATATAATAGTTCTTACTCTGCTCTTAGAAATGTCCCAACAGATAAAGTATCAATCATACTTGGCTTTCATCTAACAAAAATGTGTTATTTGGAAAGAGCTTGTAAAATAGCAGCCATAAGAATTTAACAATTATAAAATGAAGCACATTTTTTTTTTTAGCTTCAGAAGGCACAAATTCTAAATACTAGCCACTCAAGCAGCAAGAACCCAATGATATCACACACAATTAAATTTTAATCTATTCTTTAATATATATCAGTTACCACAACACATTCAGAATCATTCTGAAAATATTACTAAACCATTCTCTTTTGCCTTACATAATTAAAGTAAATCAAACAGCATATGTCACATAAAAAATGAAGGAAAGTCAAACTTTTTTATACATAGAATAGATATTTTAGATGATTATACTAAATACATTTTGTAATATGACCTCAAATAATGCATTTAAAACCCTTTGTTTTGGTTAAGGTTTTAATGCTGTGAAGAAACATCATGACCAAGGCAACTCTTATAAAGGATAGCAGACAACTGGAACTGGCTTACAGTTTTAGAGATTCAGTCTAGTATCCTCATGGTGGGAAGCATGGTAGTATCCAGGCAGATGTGGTGCTTGAGAAAGAGCTGAGAGTTCTACATCTTGATCTTAGATGTGTTTTACACTGGGTGTATTTTGAGCATTTAAGACCTCAAAGCCCCACCTCCACAGTGACATACTTCCTCTAACAAGGCCACACCTCCAACAGAGCCACACCTCCTAACAGTGCTACTCCCTATGGCCAAGCCTTCAAACAGGAGTCTATTGGGGGGCTGGGGGAGATTCCTATTCAAACCACCACACCCTTTTAAATGTAAAATTATCTCATGCCATGAAAACCTTAAGGAACATTTTTATAAGATCATCATGAGTCATTTGATGCTGGAACGCTGTACCTGAACTCAAAGTTTAAAGAACTGGAAGCTGAAGAGGGGTAGTGGTCAAAGATAGACTTGGCCTAAAGTAATGTACAGAATAAGTCTTAAGATCTTCATGTTGGAAAGATTTAATATCTTAAGTATATTTTCCATGTTGTATATACATGTGTACATGTCTGGTGTGCACACTTGTGTGCATGTTTGTTTGGAGGCCCATGGTGAACTTCAGAGGGTCTTCTAGGTGCTGTCTCCCTTGTTTTTTGAAATGTTTATAATTTCCCTGATAGGCTAGACTGGCTAGCCAGTGAGTTCCCTTAGACTGTCTCTCTGTCTCCCCAATGCTGGGATCGAAAGTGCCACTACACACGGCTTTTAAGCACAGGATCTAAGCATCACAGTCAGGTTCTCATGCTTGCACAGTAAGCACTTTGCTGACTGAGTTATCTTCTCAGCCAAATTATTTTCAATTTCTAATTGATATGTGTTATTTTTCATATTAATAGGGGTATGTGTGACACAGTACCAGTACATGCTTAGAGCAACCTGGTATGGCCTTCTCCTCATTGTTTCTCTCAGGATATAACCTCCAACTAAGCTCTTCTCTATGTATCCTCATGATCTCCCTGGTGGGATCTGTGAGCCCTAGTTACCTCAGAAGAGAGGTCATTGTGCTTTTATTTCTTCTTGGCTGGAGATTGCAGCCTTGTTCCTGTGACATCCATTGTCCCAAGCAGCCTTCCCAGAGGTCCTTTCTCCAAATATGGCTCACCAGAGATTATAGCTTTCACAGAACACAGTTTATCCCCTAACCAAACCCTGTATTCTGTATTCCTCCAGGTTCTAGTCTCTTCCATATTCCTATTATGGCCACATGTTGGTTATGTGTTTTATTTTGTTTGTTTGTTTGTTTGTTTGTTTGTTTTGTGTTTTTGTTGTTTTTGTGAGACTAGGTTTCATTACAGCCAAGGATAACTGGAATTCACTATGTAGCTCAAGCTGGCCCGAAACTCACTATGTGAGCTTGGTCTTTAACTTATGGCAGTTTTTCAGCCTCAGCATCCTGACTGATCCTGAGATCACAAGACATGAGCACACCTGACTGGTTATATAATTCCAAAGTGTAGCCAATGCATGTGTTAAGTGCAGTTGTGATATCTGATGCTGTAGGTTGTGGGGTTGAAACAACCGTATTCTTTCTCCTGGTTCTGCAGACTATAGTTCTGAGACTGGGGTACATCATGGTTGGTTCTTACTTCTGTTTGTAGCAGCCACCTTCTACTTGAATCTGCAGAGGTTAGATAAAGTGATATCTCTCCAGATATCTCTACACAAGGACAGAAATCCCACCAAGAGGATTCCATTTTCACCCTCTGTTTACCTTCCAAAGGCCTTGCCCTCATTCCTAGTTTCTGGGACTAATGCAAATAGCAAGACATTTTGGGTTTGGTTTTGGTTTGGTGTGTGTGTATGTGTTGTGTTTATTTGGTTTTGATTTTAGTTTTGTTTTGTTTTTGGTAATGTTTGCTTATGATAAGAGGTTTTGAGAACAAAATCGAGATACACTCTTGAAATTCATCTGTGTTTCACATTATACACACACCCTGATTATACTTTTATTGGATACTTCATATATACGTGTGTGTGTTCACAAGTACTTGCCAGTTGTGTACACATGGATGTTTGTGTATATGGAGGCCAGAGGTTGACATCAGCTGACTTCCTTCATTGTTCTCCACTTTATACTTTTACCAGTTTTAAAAGCATTTTTACATTTGTTTATTTATTCATTAATTTGTTAATGTGAGCATGTGGGTGTATATTCGCCATGGTGGCACATGTGTGGGGGTCAGAGGGTAACTTATAGGGGTTGGTTCTCTCTTTCCACTTTCTGGGTTCCAGGGACCAAACTCAGGTCATCAGGCTTGGCAGCAAATGCCTTTATTTGCTGAGCTACTCACTATCCTTCCACTTTATTTTTTGAATTAGGTCTTTCGTGGGTTAGATTTTCCTGTTTCAGCTACACTGGCTGCCAGGGAGCTCTGAGCATGCTTCTTCCCTCCTCACTGCTGGGATTACAAGTGCATATTATTTCAATCAAACTTTTACTGGGTGCTTGGGATTGAGCTCAGATAATCACTTGACTGAGTTATCTCCCAGCTCATGAGGCTACATTTCAATAGTGACCTGCTGTCACAGATAGATGAGTAACCATGTTGTCCTTGGTAGGATTGTGGAAGGATTTTGGAGCTTTGGGCTGGAAAAGCCATTGAGTGCTCAGAGCTTAATGGGCAGTTCTGTGGGAACTTTGAAGATGAGAACATTGAAAGAAATTTGTACGGTGGAGTCCTGGCATGTGAAGCTTCAGAGGGAAGCAAAGACTCCATGGGGGCTGTTTGATAATTTTGATTAAAAATCTGTGGAACTGACACTGGAAATGCCTATCAGCTGTGTCTGAAAAGTCAGCTTCATGGAGGCAAAATCTTCTGTGGAGTATTTCCTGAGGGTCAGCACACAGAAGCTCTAGTCCAGAGGGAACCAAGGTTGAACTTGGTAACATGTAAGAGCCCAAATAGTACTTGTTTTGGTGGCACGAAAGCTGCAGTATTGAAGAGGTTGTGGAGAGAAACTAAGATTTGTCTCTGTGTGGCAGGGTCAGAGTCTCAAAGGGAAGGCCATTGGTGAAGGCAGACCAATAAAGACTTCAAGATATTGGAGATGCCAGTACTATGGACAATCTGCCCAGGACAGAGGCAGGTATGAAGTGACTCAGGCCTGACCCTATGAGACAGGCTTTGTGTGCTATCAATGACAGAGTTAGAGAAACTGAAAGTATGTCCAGGTTTTTCAGAGCCAGATTGTAAGTGAGCCTCAGATACTGGACACTGAGCTTTTTATACTACTGAGTTTTTGTTTTCGCTTGAATTTTTTTTACTGTAACTGTATCCTTCCTTCCCTGTCTTGTCTTGGAATAAAAATGCATTCTTTAATAAGAAATAAGAAATATTTTAGACTTTAAAAGAGACTGTGGACTTTTAAAGTGTTAAACATTTTAAAGATTGTGGAAATTTATAAAGTTAGACTGCATTTTATATTATGATACTAACACAAGATGTTGGGTACAAATAATAAAGGAAAGGTTATGGTTTAAAGTGCTATGTTTGCATGTCAGAGTTGACCAGGGATGGAATGTCACAGCCTTAGCTGTCAACTTGACACAGCTAAGAAGAGTTAACTTTAACTGAAGAATTACTTGCAACAGATTGGCTTGCGGGCATATCTGTAGGGCATTTTCGTGATTTCTAATTGATGAAAGAGAGTCCAACCCACTGTGGGCAATACCATCATATGGGTAGGTAGGCTTGGGATGTATAAAAAAGGGTAGCTCACTCTGATCCAGGGAGCAAGCTAATGAGCAGCATCCCTCCAAGGTTTCTACTTCAAGCATTGCCATAAGTTCTAGCTTTGGTTTTCCTCAGTGATGGATTATACCCAAACAACAACAACAAACCAAACCAAACCAACAACAAAAAGCCCTCTCTTCCCAAAGTTTCTTTGGCTATGATGTTTATTACAGCAACAGAGAAAACAAAGTATGTTGGGAGTCGACTCCTAGCAGAAAGTGGCTATCATCTTCACAGCCATCTTAAGTCAAATACCCTGACAAGAGACTTGTTCTTCAACAGCTCACAACAGCTGAGCACACTCTGATAAACATCTTGTTTTTCTCACATATCTTGTTTTGCTGTTTAGTGCCCCCAGCTGCAAGGCACATGGCGCACGTGGTATCCACGCCGGCAAGGCACGTGGCAAAGCGTATAAATACCCAGGATTTCCTTCCAATAAACGAGACTAGAAAGGAGATTAGAGACTTGGTCACACACCCTGGCTTGTCTCCATTCTTCACGTCTCTTCTATATTCCCACTCTCTCTCTCTTGCTAGACCCTGACCCGAGGACCAGAGCAGCAGCTCAGGTGGGACACAGTGACCCCCAAGCCGGGCAGTGTGAGCCCCAACAAAAGTAGACCACATAGGCTATAAGGTCAAGTATGATTACTGGTGACCACAAAAGTCAAAAGAAAATGTTGGATATCCTGCAGCTGGAGTTACCAGTTACCAGCTGTGAGTTACTTGACCTGGGTTGTGCCAAGAGCAGAAAATGCTTTTAACCACTGAGCTATCTCCCCAGCCCACATGACCACCTATCTCTTATGCCACAAGAAGGTCAGCTATCAAGATAAAACTAGATTTAAAAGAGAATTCTATGCTAGGCTCAATGCCTATATTCTCAATACCTGGGAGATAGAGGCAGGGGGATCAAGACTTCCAAGCCAACTTGGCTACATATCAAGACCCTGTCTCAGACAAACAATAAGAACCAGAATTCTGATAAACCATCCTTTGGTTTCTGTTGCATAGGTAAATTTGACATTATTGCTGATATTACATTTATATTTAAATACACTCAGCTTTGGTCACTGGAGAATGCTGCCTTTGATCATCTGTAGATAAATCCTGTTCCATTTTTCCCTTTGTTACTTTTCTCAGGATCGTTTGACTGTTATCAAGGAATCAAGATTCTCTTTGGTGGATTCTTAGCATATATATATATATATATATATGAATTTAAAAACAGACTTAGGAGGAAGCTTGGGACCATCTTATATCAGTTTGAGAGTAAAACAGCAGGGTAAGTAAAATGTAAATCCCAGTATAGTGAGATAGAGATGCAGAAGAGGAAGAAAGTCACAGTTTTTGAGTTAGAGATAAGTCTGTAAGCAACATCATAGGGGAGGGATACTTCAGACAAAGAGAACACTCAGCCTGAGGCAGGCTTAGGATTCGAGAAGACAGAACCGGAGAAAAAGGGAAAAATATTTTTGTGCCTGTGTGCATGTATGCATGTGTGTGTGTGCTCACCTGTATGTATGTGTACATATGTGCATACTTGCATGTATGTGCTCACATGTGTGTTTGTTTGATTTCAATAGCTTTCTAAGCATTGGAGGTCTGTAAGCAACTGAATGAAGAAGGAGTTTCCAAGGCACACCATTAAAGGATGATTATTCCATTCACTTCTGTAACTCGAGCTCAGCTACATTCATTTTCTAAGGAGTTCCCTCCCTCTCTTTTTAGAACACAGCAATACATAATATTTTAGGATGTTTAGAATATCAAGTCTTTACCCTGGGTCAAAGATGGAGGTAACTCCCCTGTAGTGGGCCTCAACAAATCCCTGACTCTCCCACCTCTTCCCTTTCATGTAATATTTTAAATTGTTGTAGTTGGGGGGCAGTTGTGAAACTTTCTCTTTCTTAAAATTAATGTCTTACCAGAGAAACAGGAGGCAGAGTCCAAGGCTGATTTTGAAGTAAGGGTCCATGCTCACTGACTTCTTTGCCTACTATAAAGCCTGGCTTAGCTATCTAACACTAGGATCGAAAACTCAGACAAGGCCATATTTTTATATCAATTCCGTGTTTTGATGATTGACACATTTGGTAGCAACCAGTGTACAGAAAGGAAGCATTATATTGTCCTTTACAAAAAGGAACAGCTTTTATGACTCCTAAATATTGGCAATAAGGGAGCTGAAAGACAAAATGCTGTGTTCAGAGAAAATAAAGACATGTGCAAAAGGAATGTAAAGAGAGAAGTCAACAAAATTGCTCAGTGGGTGAAGAAGCTTGCTGTAAAACCTGATGATTTGAGTTCAGTTCCTGGAATCCATGTAAAGGTGAAAGGGAAAACAAACTCCAAAGCTGTTCTCTCACCTCCAAACAGAATTGTGGCAGAAATGTGTTCCTTCCACCCATCACACACATCCTAAAAATATTCTTTAAAAATCCTTAAAGATATATTCTTGCTATGACAAAATATCCTGACAAAAGCAGCCAAAGGAGAAACACCTGTCACCTTGATATCAAACCTTTCCACCATTCTCCTCATAGGCTCATAACCATGTTGTCACATAGAATGGTCAGAACCCATCAAAAACAGGATACATGGCTACTGTAAAGACACATAGTGGTGACTGTTCTTAGAGAGAGCTACACCCATTTTCTTAGGTGAGTCTTAAATCTTTCTTGACTGCCTCTCCTCTTAACGCTGCTACTAAAAGTTCCTACTCATCTGAAACTTCTGCAGCTAAGTCAAGACCCCAGCTTTACTAAGTCATGTCTCTAAGAGTAAAGCAGGAAGTCGGGGTGTTGGCAGCTGGGCTGAGTTGTGTCTGTACCCTGCAGCTGCTGTCAATACCATTTTATTTTTTTTTAAATGTATTTTTTATTGGATATTCTACTTATTGACATTTTAGATGTTATCCCCTTTCCCCATTTCCCCACCCCATCCCAGGAATTCCCTATCCCATCCCCCTGCCTGCTACTTCTATGAGGGTGTGCCCACACCCATCAACCCACTCCCCCCTCCCCACCCTCAAATTCCCCCACATTGGAGCATCACACCTTCACAGGACCAAGGACCTCCTCCTCCACCAATGCCTGACAAGGTCATCCTCCACTGCATATACAGCTGGAGCCATGGGTCCCTCCATGCGTGTTCCCAGGCTGGAGGTTTAGACCTTGGGAGCTCTGGTTGGTTGGTATTGTCATTCTTCCCATGGGGCCGGAAGCCCCTTCAGCTCCTTCAGTCTTCTCTCTACCTCCTCCATTGGGGACCCCATGATCAGTTCAATGGCTAGCTGCAAGCATCCGCCTCTGTATAAGTCAGATTCTGGCAGAGCCTCTCAATATATCAATACCAGTTTTAAACATGTTGACTTTTCACGTAGACCTAAATGAGGAAAGAAGTAAGTCGGGTAATTATTTTATTTTTGTTTTTTATTTACATCTTTCTTTTTTTGAATCAATTTATTAAAATGAATGGCTTTGGGGCAAGGGCAGGGAATGTGGAGGGATGAGAAGAAAAAAAGAAAGGGGAGAGTGATTGAGGAGAAAATAAAACAAGAAAGGAAGTGGGAAGGCAGAGCTAGGAGGAAAAGAAGAGAAGTGGAAGAGGGAAAGCAGGTGAGGAGGAGGAAGGGGAAGAGGAGGAGCAGGAGGGACAGGTGAAACATGGCTGTGCCCATGCAGCTACATATCTTCCCGTTTTCTATTTTGGCTTGACAAAGTATGCTGATTATAGAATTTCTTAAAAGGTCATTTGGTAAAGTGAAATAAATGACTTGGAAAAAATAATTCTAAAGGGAAATTGTTATGAACAATTAAATCATAATAATTATAATTTAAGCCTCTTAGCAATTAGTCTTCTCATGAACATCTACAACTCCAAAGTGAGCTTTACAAAAATGAGTCTTGGCAACCAATTAGTGCTGGGTCTAGTCTAATTTATTATTTATTTATTTATTTATTTATTTTTTAAGGGCAGAAAATGCTGAGGAAGATTCCTAGAAAGGATCACTTAAAATACTCACATGCAATCATATTTTTTGAAAAGCACATGGGATAAGATTTTATTATAAATTAAAAATACTGCGCTTCCTTCCTTCCCAGTGAATACCCCGCAATAACTTAGAGGCATTTGCAATGTCTGTGCAAATTAAATCTGCCTGATGATAGTTATTATTTTCACTTATTAACAAAAGAATGTAATAAGCCATTTTTGGTGACTATTGCTAACTCTGTTTAGAAACAGAACATCGCCACCTGTGTTCTAATGATTACATTTGATGCAAAATTTTACATGAAATTCAACAACATCCTTTTTCATTAAATATGTAATTTTGATTGTTTTTTCAAGACAGTGTCTCATGTAGCTCAAGGTTAGGAACTCTTTGTAGCCAAGAATGCTTTTGGAGTTCTGATTCTCTCCCCTCTTCCTACCAGAGTGCTGGATTACAGGTATGAGTCACTGCACTTAGTTTATAAGGTACAGAGAACAGTTGACAGGGTTTGTCCAGGCTAGGTAATTCTATCAACTGAGCCACATCTTCAACCACTTAAATTTAACTTTATAAATAAACTAAAAATGAAGTCACAATAATCCAGGTTACTAGTGACATTTACCAAGTCTTCCCACTCTCTACAAGCTAAGAAATCAGTTACATGTGTAGCTTATGGGATGTCCTGCATATGGAAGCAGGCTTCTGTATGTTTATACACAGTGTGATATTGATTCAGGTTTACTCCATGAAATCAGTCCCTGACAGAAAATATTCTTAGAGTTTTATTGCTGTGAAGAGACACCTTGAACTCAGAAACTCTTATAACAGACAAAATTTAATTGGGGCTGGCTTACGGTTTCAGAGGTTTAGTCCATTATTGTCATGGTGAGAAGGATAGTGGCCCAAAGGCAGACATGGTGTTGCAAAGGTAGTCTAGAGTTCTACTTCTGGATGCAGAGGCAGCACAAAGAGACTGCCAGACTTGGCTTGAGCCAAGTCATGGCTTGAGTATGTGAGACCTCAAAGCCTGATCCCTAGTGATGGACATCCTCCAACAAGGTCACACCCACTCCAACAAGACCACACCCACTCCAACAAGGCCACACCTACTCCAACAAAGCCACACCTACTCCAACAAGGCCCCAGCTCTTAATAGGGCCACTCCTTATGGGCCTATGGGGGTCATTTTCTTTCAAATTACCCCATGTGGATGCCCTTATGGTTTATTAAAAGCAAGACAAAACATTAAAACTGATCATGTACCCTTGTCACTTGTTTCAGGAAGATGGCTAATGTGGAAAGAATGCGGAGCGAAAGACTAAAACCACTTGCTAACAGCAGAGAATAATTTTAAAAAGGTCAACAATGGCTAGTTTCTTTCACATGGTACCCGTGACCTGGAGGTTGGATCTTCCACTAGGAAGCAGAAACTAAACACACCAAAATGCATTGGCCCAGCTCTGGAGGGCTTGAGATTAGAACTGAAACAGAAACGCAACTAAAAAATCTTACATGGACCTTAGCAAACTGCAGAAAGCAAAGGAAAGATTTGCTGACCCTTTCCATGATCTGCCTCTCAGGCTTCCTTCAATAGGAGAGGGCAGAGAGTGGGAGATTCAAAATGGGAGAAGCTAGATGGGAAAAGGGAATGAGAAGAAATCCCAGAGCAGCGAAAGTCTACACAGGGGTAGTACACGGGTTCAGGTGCACAGTTAGGTTCTTTTTGCTCCTAGCTATTTTGGGCCCTCCCTCTTCTACTTATTCCTCTGGGACACAGCTCTGGCTCCAGCACAGCCCTGCCCTTGCCCTACTCAGTTCTACCCAGTCTCCTGACTGACCCTGCCTATGCTCCTCCCACCTATTTATCCTCCCTCTAGGATCAGGGTCAGGGACTCTTGCAGGGCCCAAGACTTTACTAGGTCTTAATGAAACTGAGCAAAAGTTTGCAGAATGCTGTCTGGGCTTGTTTTCCTCTTTTCTCAAGTAGGAAACTTGGGGTTGTTTCAAAAGCTTCATAAAGTCAACAGAAACAAAACACTTGTGCCTCTATCTGTACGATACACACACTGTAAGGTGCTTGGAGCCCGCACTCAGTCTCTTCCTAAAGCCTGAACATGTCTCAAGTTATCCTCTAGAACAACTGTTCTAATCTCTAGAACAGTTGGTTAAAAAACCAAAGGCACATACTTTTCTTGACTACCGGAGTGAAAATAGACACTTTCTAAAAAGAAATTTAAATAATATATAATTCTCAAAAATAGCCACTAATGGATTTGGTATATTCTTTTTGAGTTATTCTTAAATGAATATACATACATTTATTTTTATCCCCAAATGTAGTTGTATATATCACTCTGTGGCTTCTCAGATATGATAGCCAATTTAGACATCTTTCCCTGTTGATATGTAGAGATCATCTTGCTGTTTGATTGGCTATATGCTGTGTGTCCATAAGAATTTATTTTAGCTTTTTCAAAAAAGAATATTTGAGCAGTTTTTCTTGTTTGCTTCAGTGACTATCTGTATATGTGTCATGTCGTGTTATAGAATAAATTCCTAAAGTAGAATACTTGGATGAAATGTATTCATCACAATTTGTTGTTGTTGTTTTGAAACAGTATCTCATGTAGCCCAGGTTGGCCTCAAACTGGATATGTGGACAAGAATAACCTTGAATTCTTGAAAATTCCATACCCTAAGTGCTGGAATTGCAGGTGTGCACCACCATAAGGAGCAAAAATAAACTCCATACTTTTTCTTTCTTTCCTTCCCCCCCCTTTTCTTTTGAGTAAGACTGTCCTTTATAGGTTCATATATTTGAATGCTTGGTCTCTAATTAGTGGAACTGTTTAGTAAGAAACTACTGACACGTTGCATATCACATTAAGGAAGTGTCTCACAGTGAGTAGGCTTTGAGGTTTCAGAAGCCTATGACATTCCAATGGGATCTGTCTGCCTCCCTGCATGCCTGCTCCCACCATGATGATTATGGACTAACCCTCTGAAACTGTAAGCAAGCTTCCAATTGAAGGCTTTATTTTATAAGTTGCCTTGGTCATAGTGCTTCTTCACAGCAATAGAGAAGTAACCTAAGACATTGGCTTTGAGCTTGAAAGATCCACCTCTCAATTACAGGTTGTGCTAGTTGTATACTCCCGTGAAGATAAACACTATGACCAAAACAACCTTGACAGAAAAGGGTTACACACACACACACACACACACACACACACACACTCTCACAAACGCACGTTTTAGTTAGTGTTTTCCTGTAATGAACAGACACCATGACCAAGGCAACACTTATAAGGACATTTAATTGGGGCTGGCTTACAGGTTCAGAGGTTCAATCCAAGGCAGGAACATGGCAGCATCCAGACAGGCCTGGTGCAGGAGGAGCTGAGAGTTCTACATCTTCTTCTGAAGGCTGCTAGGTGAAGACTGGCTCCCATGTGGTTAGGAGGAGGGTCTCATTGCCCACCTCCAAAGTGACACACCTCCTCAACAAGGCCAAACCTAATTTGTATTAAATTGACAAAACAACAAATTACAAACTACAAGCCACAAACCTAACCAGTACACAGGTGTGATTCACTATACCTGGCTACTGTTAGAAATTTTGATAAATAAAACAGTGTTGCCCTAGAAACAATGATAACTTGATTGCATTGTCTTTTGTTTCTGAGGCCAAGCTAAAACCCTAGATCCTCACCTAACATCTGGCTCTCCTTCCTAGTTTCCTTTCCCTTCTCCCCTCATCTGGTGATTATGTCACAGAACACTTTTCCTGATGCTATCCAACCATCTCCTTCTCAGCTAGTTTTCCTCAGCTCTTTTCTCATGGAAAAACTTTCAAGTGTTCCCAGAAACTCATTCCTATCATCTCTCTGGGCTCCCTAGCACATGGAACACTTGCTCCTGGGGGCCCATGGCTTCTCAGACTACCAGCCAAGGGAAAAATATGTGGAATAACATATCTTCTTTCTAGGCTTGGCCCCTGACCCCAGCAGTGCCTGGTCCTCCATGGTCTAGCATCTTGAGGCTGTGTGCCCCTGGGGTCTAAACCTGTGGCATGGCAGAGCTATAGATCACAGAGACAGCGTCAAACAGCAAAATGGCCACCTGGCTACCAGTTACTTGCCTCTTGTTGTAATCACAGGTAGCTTGCCAGTTTAGGTACATTTAGTCTTCATTTTTACTCTAGACTGTTGAGTAGCATTTATTCATTTATTACCTGTATATAATATAATAAATATAATTAATATAATATAATATAATATAATATAATATAATATATAATGTAATATATATAATATATATAATATAATATATAATGTAATATAATATTATATTATATAGATATGTAATATATGTATAATATATTTTATATATATGAATGGATTTTATTATGATGTTATACATGCTCTTAAATGTATTTTGACATTTACCCCATTACTTTCTCTTGTCCCCTCCCACTCCCTCCCTTTCCTTTTCATCTTATTCCTCCTCCTAATTTTATGTGGGTTTTTTTTCTTCTTCTTGTGACTCAGTGAGTTTAATCAGGATTACTTACAGAACAGCTGTATAGGTATAGGGTGAAGAGTTAATTACAGGAGTATTGGCACCTAACCAGTGGCTATATCATCGAAGGGAGTGTCTTTTCCTTCCCCAGCAATAATTAACTGCCTACGGATCCTCAGGGATGTGTTGCAGCCCAAGCTACCCCACGTTTGGGGGCCAAAAATGTCAAGGACCGCTCTATCAATGTTGGAACTCGCACTGCCAAAAGCCTTGGGGTCTAAACTGTTAGAGCCAGCACTGCCCCAAGCTGCTTCAGTCCAAGGGTCAGGATTCAGTAAGAGAGAGAGTGAGGATGGAAGAATGGAGACCAGACAGAGTGTGATTCAATCCTGTTTATTCTTCAGTCTCTCTTCTTCTCTCTAAGTCTCTAGTTCCAAGTCCCAAGTTCCAAGTCCCTAGTTCCTACTGCCTCAAGTCTCAAGTCTTAAGTACTCTTCCAAGTACAAGTGTCTAATCCTAGTTGCCTGTCTCAAGTCTCAAGTGCCTACTAATTTCTTCTGTCTGCCTCTCGCCTTTTATATGTCTCACTTCTAAGCCACGCCTTTAAGCCATGCCTTTAAGTCACACCCTTAGGTCTTATTTCTAAATCACACCTTTAAGTCTCACACACCCAAGGGAAAATCCTGGGTATCTAAAACAAGATGTTATCAGAGTGTGCTCAGCTGTTGTAGGCTATTGTAAGCAAGTCTCTTGTCAGGGTATATGGCTCAAGACGGCTGCAAGGATAATATCCACCTTCTGTTGGCGCCCCACAAGGATGGATGGGGCCTCATGAGCACCTCCACACTATATGATGAAGTGCTGACAAGTCCAAATCTCATACAGATAACCACAGCTTCTGTAAGACAGTCACTAATGCAGTGATGCACCATGCCTGGATCTCTCCACCCTTCCTCTAGCTCTTAGGGTCTTCTTTCCTGACTGAGAACCTCCTAAGAAGCTCTTATTTGAGCCACACTAACTAGCTGAAGGCTCATAGAGGCTCATTCCTTGTAGATTCAGATTCAAACCCATGGAATGAATGTCAGCCTATTTGCAAAATGGCCATAGCTTTCCAAAGGATGCAGGATCCCATCCGTCATTCCTCAAGGTGCCCCAGCCCATAGTACCTTCAAGATGTATTCTCAGAACAAACTAACCTTAAACGTTTGCTTTAGAGACCAATCACGTAGGACCCAGGACAAAGTTTCATTTTACAAGACAGCTTTGCAGATAACTCTTTCTATGTACTTAGCAACTAGTAATTGTTTAAGGTTTATTGCATTCTGTGTGTTCCAGTGCACACGTGCACATGTCTGTGGAAGCCAGAGGTCAACCTTGAGAGTTATTCCTCTGGAGCCTTCACTTTGAATTTAAGACAGGATCTCTGACCAGGACCTGGGGCTCACAAATTCAGTTAAGGTGGTTGGCTGGCAAGAAAGGCCTGGGGATCCTTCTGTTTCTGCTTCCTAGTGCTAGAATTGCAAGTACATTCCATCACATCCAGTTTCTTTGTTTGTTTGTTTAATGTGGGTGCCATGGCAGAACTCAAGAACTCATGGTAAGCAGTTGACTGACCGAGCAATCTCTCAGTACAGTTTTTTGGAGGTTACCTTTGAAGTAGTAATGTTTTTGTTATGTGTTATTTGTTCCTGTAGCCTTCTAAGCTCACTGTGGTCCCAGAGTTCTGTCACACAATGAGTTGGGTCCACTCCAGAGCAGCTCCCAAGCATGTCATCCCAGGTCACAGGCTGGCCTCCTAGGATGTGAGGCTGTCTGTAAGGGCAGAGTGCACAGGGAGATGATGTTTAATGTCTACAGAGTTTTAGTCACTCCTACCCTCAGTTAAAAGTTCTGTTTGAAGCTTTGTAGCCTCACCTTTCTGTCCACCCCAGTTTTAGTCTATCTGGGGAGGTGTTGCAACCTTGCTGTGATGAGGGCAGCATGCCGCCTTGTCTATCCATCTGTACTCCTCCATCAGCAGCAGGAATTTTCTGAGGTTCACCATGTGTCTTCATTCTTTAAGGCCTGAGGCCACTAGTGTACAGGGAAGACATTTTTCTAATGTGGTGGGAGGAATGGCAGGTTTATAACTATAATTATACCCTACAGAAAGTAGCTGTGACTGAATGGTGTATTGTTCTTTATACACTGGTCTAGTGATGGTGTGCTCAGCCATCAATCATCATTCATCACTGGCTCTCAGGTGTCATGCTCACATAAATCAGTGGACCCAGGAATGGGTGGGTAGTGGACACTTCTGGTGGGGTACACACAGTGTTGCCTGCTTGAGTCCTGGTTCAGCTTACTTACCTGAGTCACATTCCTGCACCAATAGGTGCCTCTTCCATGCAGAAGCCTTTGTTCGATAAAAACTCATGGCCAGGACTTTGCTAGTCAAGCATTTGGAGCAGTTGTGTATTAATTTGATATCCACAGACAAGCACTGTCAGTAATATCCACAGTACCCAGAAGAGTCTGTTGGGCAGAAGTCATAGCTGTGAGAAGGTCGTTTAAATGCAAGTTATCCAGAGGTGCTTTGCAGAGAACTTCCATTTTCAGATATGGCTAATCATGAGGAAAAGCTGTGAGCCTGCCTGGGACAAGCAGGATGCTTCTCTGTGAAATATGAAATTGTTCATTCATTCAGTACCACTTATTTCATAGATTTAAATTTTTTAAAATTTACTCATTTGTTATTTATTGTTTGTTGGCAAAATTCATATTTGTGAGGAAAGGCACATGTGTGCCGTGTTGTATACATGAAGGCCAGAAGACAATGCTTGGTAGTTAATTCTTTCCACTTTCTACAGACAGGATCTTATTCCTCCTTCTCCTTCTTCTCTATCTCCATTTTCCTCCTCCTCCTCTTCCTCTTCCTCCTCCTCCTTCTCTTCCTATTTCTTTTTGAGATAAGGTCTCACTATTCATCTTTGGCCAGCTTGAGATTTGTTATATAGACTTGGCTGGACTTGAACTTTTGCTTTTGCCTCTCAAATACTGGAATTAAAGGCATGTGCTGCTGCATTAAGTGAGACAGAATCTCGCTTGTGTTTCCACTCTGCTGGGTCTCCATAGGCTAGTTGGTACAGGAACTTCTATCTTGCTATAGGAATGCTAAGATTACAAGTACATGCTTTTTCTGTGTTGTCTGAGGAATGTAAACTTACATTGCTAAGTTTGAATGGCATTTTTACTCACTAGGCTTTCTCTCTAAGCCTGATAGCTGTTTTCAATGTTTTAAGACAAGGCCTTGTATACCTCAATTTGGCCTAGAATTTGATTGTATTGAAGGAAGATCTTGAACTCTTGGTCTTCTTCCTTGTGGTTATTTGAATAAGAGTATTCCCTA
The DNA here is from genome assembly GCA_030674055.1 of Rhabdomys pumilio. Classification (NCBI taxonomy): domain Eukaryota; kingdom Metazoa; phylum Chordata; class Mammalia; order Rodentia; family Muridae; genus Rhabdomys; species Rhabdomys pumilio. The sequence continues at coordinate 51,745,625 of JANHMN010000018.1, read as the reverse complement.
TAGGCTCATATATTTGAATGCTTAGTCACCAGGGATCTCTCAGCTACTGTTCTAGTGCCATACTTTCTGTTTAAGGATAGGATGATAACTGACTGACCCTCTTACACTGCAAGCCAGCCTCCAACTAAATGCTTTGTTTTATAAGCATTGCAATGATCATGTTGTCTCTTCAAAGAAATAGAACAGTGATTAAGGCACTCCTCTTTGTTCTACTTTAAATCAGATAACCAGCTTGTAACTGGGCTTATCTGGGAGATCTGGGATGGGTCTATTCTCTCTGTATATGCTCTTTTGTCTCAGAGTTCCATAAAAACAAACATTTAGAGCATCTACCTGCTTAGTTTCTCTGTATATCATGTTGCCAAGGCCTCATGTACTGGAGACATATGTGTCACATAGGAAGAGGCAGTGTGGACTGGAAATGTGTGTTGTGTGCATGTCAGAATGTGTGATGATTTAGGATCATCAGAAGAGCAACAAGGGATATTGGAAGGGTTCAGATAGTGAGGGGATTAACCAATGATGGGACTGCTTTTTCAGATAAGGAAAACAAAGTAAATTTCTTTGAAGAGATGATACTGGAACAGAGACTAGTGAGGTAGAGAGAGGTCTTTGAGCCACACAGAGAGAGTGCCAGTTACAGAAGAAATAAAAGTTCTGAGTGAGAACAGTTAGTGGTCAGCGTGGCTGGGGAGCAGGAGTGCCATGTGTCCATTCTCTACTCTAGAAGAGTATCTTGAAAAAGAAGTCATCAAAGAGTTCCAGTGTAATTTTAAAAGGAAGTGGAGATCTTTACTGGGCCAGTAAAGTTTGGTTGCTCTGAATTCTGTTGTGCATGTGTATGCATGGGTGTGCATGTGCACACAGGTATACTTGTGTGCATTCATATGTGGGTGTATATGTATACGTGTATATGCATGCATGAATGTTATGTGGAGTACAGAGGACAACATCATCTGTCATTCCTTACATTCACACACCTTGAGTCTTAAAAATTATTTCGTCTATTTTTTTTTTATCTTGCCTCAAGTTCATTTGTAAAAACAGCATAGGACATTGGTCATCTGCAAATAGTGTGTGGGTAGGTGTGTCACAGAAATCCATCTGTCTTTACACTGGCAGGAACCTTTTCTATCGGGCTTTCACAAGGGCCTGGGCACCTTTGGGAGCCTGGGATGAAGCTGGAGCTGAAGCCTGGGCCTTAGCTGGAGCTTTGGCCTCTGCCTTGTTTTGAACCTTGGGCTTTCGTTGGCAGAGCCTATGACCCTTGGCCATGTAGCTTCAAATCTGTTTTCCAAGCTTGGGGTGATCAATAAAAGCCAGGTGGCTGAGTTTGCAGCTGGGGCCCTTTGACATCTTGGGCTTGGTGACCTGAGGCTTCACAAGGGTCTTGATGGCCTCTGCACCTGCACTCACTACCTTTGCATTGTTGGCCTGCATCTTCTTCAGGCCTTTCTTGTTGTGCTTCTTGGCAAAGTGCATGTTCCTGGGGTCAACCCCCTTAAGAGATTCTTATCTTTGTGACCAGGATTTCTCGATGCCATTTGTGGGACTGGTTGTGTGTGGTGTGGTTCTTGGACTTGGCCATGTCTGCAAGATAACCTGTGGCTCCCACAGTGCCTGGGACTGGAAAAGAAAGAGCCTTTTATCTATTTTTCTTTTTGAGATTATAAATTAATTACATAATTTCCCTCTTCCCTTTCCTCCCTACAAACTCTCCCATATTCATGAACTCTTTTTCAATGAACTGTTGTTATATACACATATGTATATATTTCTAAATACATAAATAAAAAAATCAGTCTGTGTAATGTTATTTGTATATATGTTTTTAGGGCTGACTATGTAGTATTGGATAACTGATTGGCATGTTCTCTAGAGCAGACTGTTTTTCCTGGTCTTAGCATCTCTTAGTTGCCTATAGATTTTTGTATAGGATTAAGGCCTCATGTGCTTTCTCTGGTACACACTGGTATGTATATTGCTGTTTTCCTTCAGTATCTTCTGAGTAGGACTCCATTTACCCAACAATTAAGGACAGCAACTGACAAGTGAGACTTTATAAAGCTGAAAACTTTTTGCAGAGCTAAACACAATCAACTGGATAAAGATGATGCCACAGAGTTCGAGAGGATCTTTGCCTGCTATATGTCTGACAGAGGATTAATATCCAGAATACATTAAGAGCTCAAAAATTAAAGACTCAAAAACAAAGGATCCAGGGCTTCAACAGAGAGTTCTCAAGAGAAGAAAAGTAAATGACTAAGAAATATCCACAATAGGCTGGAGAGATGGCTTGGCTCAGCTGTTAAAGGCTAGGCTCACAACTAAAAATATAAGAAATATCCCCCAAACTGTTCACCATTCCTAGTAATTAGGGAAATGCAAATCAAAAGTCTCATTGGGCTTTCAATTTACCTCAGGCAGAGTGGCAAAGATCTACAAAACAACTGGCAAGTGATGGCAAGGGTATGGGGACAGGGAACCCTTGTCCACTATCGGTGGGATTGCAAACTGGTACAGCCACTCACTACAATCAATGTGAAGAATTCTCAAAAATCTAAAAAGAAATCTACCATGAGACCCAACTATACCACTCCCTGGCATACACTTAAATGACTGGACATCCTACTCCAGAAGACACTTGCTCAGCTCAGCCATGTTCATCACTGGTCTACTCACAATAGCTGGAAAATGGAAACAACTTAAGTGTCCTTCAACTGATGAATGGATAATGAAAATGTAGTACATATACACCATGGAATATTATTCAGCTGTAAAAGAAAATGAAATCATGAAATGTGTAGTTAATAGACAGAAATGGAAAAAAATCATGTTGGGTAAGATAAATCAGACTCAGAAAGACAAACATCTTCTGTTTTCTCTCAGTCTTTATATATGACTGTAGTCTTCACCCATCATCAAGGAAACTTCTCTTTGCAGTAAGAAAAAAAAACACTACAGAAAATCAAAACCAATCAAAGTACAGAGCTGTGGAGCCCAGTCCCAGTGGATACATTTACACAGCACTCCCACACCTAACTCTCAGGGAAAATTTCAGAAGAGGGCGAAGTAAGGCTGTAAGAGTCAGAGGGACTGGTATAAAATTCTATCTCCCAGAAATAACAGAAGGTACACCCATGAAATCTTGCCAACATATCTGCCTAAATGTCTGCCTTATTTTCTGAGACAAGGTCTCTCACAGGACTAGACTGAAAATTGTTAGACAGTGTGCAGGCATAAATTTTTTGCAACCTACTTTTAATAAAAGTTCAACTTCTCTTCTAGCCCACTACCAAGCAGAGGTAGTGAAAAAGAAAGGTTATTAGAATATGGGGAAAGTGGACCTGTCAGCAATAATTCTTTGAGGGCAAGCTTGATTTTCTTTGGCAGCAGTTCAGTCCCATAGCAAATACCAATAATGATTAGGCAGCTGTAGACCAGTCTTCTAGGCAGGCAAACACCAGGCATGAACCAGCAACCACAGTCCAGTTCAGCAAGCAGACACCAGGCAGTTGTAGTTCAGTCTTGAAGAAATCACCAGGCTAGCCAACCAGCCTGAAGTGAGGCCAAAGAATCAGCAAGCTACCACAGGAACCTTATGAGCAGTTCTTGGGTGAGTTTCTCTCAATGGCAGAGTTACCACAAGTGGAGCTCAACAACACTATGTAAGGTGAACCATGAGTCTTTAGTGAAGAATGGCAAGGCTGAGCAAAACAAACCAATTCTCAGTGCTGTCTCCCACAGTCTGTGGAGTCATATTTATATCTATCAAGATATCCAAACATCTTTTCACCTGTGTGCCCTAGCAAACCAGCATCTGACATAAGTAATTTTTCAAAGAAACTAGAAGTTTCCACTTCAACAGTAAGCTCCAGGGATCCTCCTGCCTCCACCTCCAGGATTACAAGCATGCTCCATCACTTCCTGCTTTTTTGTGTGGGGTTTGAGGATCTAACTGAGATCCTTTTATTTGTAGGGCAAACCCTTTCCTGACGGAGCCATCTCTTCAGCCCTTTGCTCTTCTTCCTAGAGCTTAAAAACATTTCTGCCTTGTATCCTGTTGGGAGCCGACTTTAAGCAAAAAGCGGCTAGAAAGCAGCTATCAGCTTTGCAGCCATCTTGAGCCATATACCCTGACATGAGACTTGGTTTTCAACAGCCTATAACAGCTGAAGCACACTCTGATATCCCATATAGCTTGTTTTGCTGTTAAGTGTCCCCAGCTGCAAGGAGCACGTGGTATCCATGCCTACAAGGCATGCGGTGCATGTGTTGTCCAAGTGCTATCCACACCATACATGCCTGTAAGGCGCACGTGCTGTCCACACCTGCAAGGCACGTGGCATCCACGCTCCTACCAGGCACGTGGCAAAAGCCTATAAATACCCAGGATTTCCTTGGTGTGTGTGTGTGTGTGTGTGTGTGTGTGTGTGTGTGTGTGTGGTGTAGTAGTAGTAGGTGTAGTGGTGTGTGTATGGTGGAGACAGTAAAGAAGACTTTACTACAGATCCTCTGGCTTGTCTCTATTCTTCGCGTCTCTTCCCCTTCTTCTCTCCACTCTCTCTCTTGCTAAACCTTGACCTTCGGAACAGAGCGGGCCGCTATAGTTTGGCCCCCAAACGTGGGCAAGAGTGGTCTGTTACAGTTAGTTCAGGTCTTTTACAGCTTGGGGCTTTTACAGTATCCAACAAAAACTAAGCTGAGTTCTATGAGGTCTGCTCAAGCAGTTTTTCTATCTACTCCATTTGGTGTTTAGTCGATATTTTTATGTTAATAGATACTAGGTTTAATAGTCAGGAGAAGTAGAGGAAACAAAATAAATAAAGCTTCATATGAACTTAGGTCAAATAGTCAGGATGTAACGGGCCTACGATATGGGTGAGGCATCAGGATCATGAACTTAGTGTTGATAAGTTCCCTGTATGGAGCTAGCAGCCGTCTTCCTTCAGCTCCTCTTTCTACCTAGTTCCCTCCACTGGACTTACCACCTTGACTGCTTGAAGCTAGAATCTTAGAAGGTGTGTAGTGAAAGTCTATGTTTGGAGTTCAGTGCGGAATAAGCACTATCTCATTATTATTGTGTTCCCAGAGCTCATGTGTACCATGATATTTCTAGAAGCTAGGACCTTGGTTTGTGCGTGTGTGTGTGTGTGTGTGTGTGTGTGTGTGTCTATTATCTCAATAAGTCACTCAATTTCTTTTTGTATCAGATTTATAATTTATAATATGCTGAATTTAGTTTTGTTCCTATGTTCCAAATTATATTTCTCTTAAAAGAATAAAAATCATAGCTCCAGGTTGGGATCTAAATAAGGAAAAAGGACACCAAGCAAAATGAAAAGTTGGAAAGAGAATAAAGAGTTTGAGGACTGGGGAACTGAGCAAGGCTACCAGCATTTCCAGCTTTGAGGAGAAAGAAAAGGAAATCTTGCCACCCTTTCTCTCATCGCTCTGAAAACTCTCATGTTTCTTACTTCAAATTTAATTATAATTATACTGTTGTTGTTGTTTGAGATAGGGCTTCATGTAGCCAATACAGGCCTTGGATTTGCTATTGAACCAAGGATGAGCTTGCACTTCTGATCCTCTGGTCTCCACTTCTCTAGGGCTGAGATGACAGGCATGTGCTACCCTCCTGGTTCATGTGGTGCTAGGAATCACGTGCAGGGATCCATGGAAGCTAGGTGAGCACTCTATCTGCTGAGCTACGTCAGCCCTGAGCGTTTCTCTCTTGTATTACCTTTTATTAGGTCTTAGAGTTAATTATAAGTTTGTTTGTTTTTTTTTTGTTTTTTTGTTGTTTTGTTTTGTTTTTTAGCTATAAAGATGTTATCAAGGGCAATGAGGAAATAGCTCTCAGGACAGAGTCCCCAGTACCAGGGTACTCAAACAAGACAACTAGGGGGATCCATTTGTCAGTCACAAGTCCTGTTTCCCAGGTTCCATGTCTTTGGTTCCCTGAGATTCCCTTTTCAGTTCTATTTCTATTCTGCCAATTGTGCTTGAGAAATTTTGATCCAGATCTTTAAAAAGTTTACTTACATCTTAATTCTATATGGTGAGCAAACTCTAATACTGTGCTTTCAAAGCTGCACCAAGGGACAGTGTTCCTGTCCAAGTTCACGACATCACTTTCTCACTTACCTCATGTCTCAGATGTGCTTGTTATCTCATTTATATTCTGCAGAGTGGAAATGCACAGGACGACAGTCACGAGGGTCTAAATTGGTTACTGCTGTTCCTGAGAAGTTCTCCCAATGGCCTAACTTTGCCACTCCAATTAAGGGGGACTCACAGCAGAAAGCCAGGGTGTGGGGTGACTTGAGTACACATCCTGCAGTACAGTTTCAGAATTCTAAGCCTGCATCTCTCCATCTCTTTTCCTGGGGAGAGGTTAGGTTTTTATATATCCAGATAGGGGTGTCAACTCATTAACAGAATGGTGCGGGCACTCAGTATGGATAAGTATCTGGCTTTGTACTGGGAAAGAAGGAAAGAAGAGGAAAGGAAGGAAAGGAGAATGGAGGGGAGGGGAGGGGAAGAGAGAAGAGGAGAGGAGGCACGTAATTTTCCTGCCTCAGGTGGAAGTTGAATGCTGGGATTACATAGGTGTGTGGCACCACATCTGGTTCTGGCTGATAGAATCTATACTTAGGTGTTTTTAGTGCTGATAACTGTTTAAAGCAGAGAAATCATTGTGTGTGTTTGCATCTGTATGTATAGGGGTGTATCGGTGGGTATGCAGGTGTGTGATGGTGAAGTGTGCATGAGTGTATGTGCATATGTGTGTGTATGCAAGTGTGTGTGCATATATGTGGGGGCAGAGGGCAGGCATGGATGTTGTTTGCCAATAATTGCCATCACTTTTTGTTTTTAGTTTGTATGTGTGCATGTGTAATATGTTTATGTATGTGAGAATCTTTACACTAAGGTCATATGCATGCAGGTCTTGAATACAACCTCAGGTATTTGTTCTTACTTTCTACCTTGTTTGAAGTAGAGTCTGTTAATTGTTCACCACTGGGTATGTTGGGAGCTTCTAGGCATTTTCTGTCTGACTCCCACCTTGCTGTAGCACTCTGCCACTGAGCTAAATTCCCAGTCCCATTTGTTTTCTTTCTTAAGACAAGCTATTTCAGCAGTATGGTATGGAACTCACCAGATAGGCTAAGAAGGTTTCCCAGAAAGATCCAGAAACCTTGTTCCTCATCCTTGTGTTTGGTTTACAGGCACAATCCCTATGCTCAGCCTTTTATTTGTTTTTTAGCATGGGTTCTGAGGATCAACTCACATCCTCTACTTTCAAGGCAAACATTTTACCTACTTAGCCATCAGTACAGCCTCGCAACAAATTCTCAGATCAAGAGTCTGAGTTGGCTTCCTCAAGCCTAACTTTCTTCTGTGTTCAATGTAACTCTTGAAAGTCAATTGTCAATCTCTTCTTTACCATCTCTCCCTTCCCAGATCTTCTGTTTGGAGCCATCTCTTCTGACTTTGGGAGGGTAAGAGACCACCCTTCTGTATGTACACCGCCTAGTTATCAAAATTATCATAGCGTTAGGATCCTGAGGGTGACGAGTAGTTAGTTTATTTATCATTTAATCATGATTAGTGCTTACATGTCAGACTTGTTTTATGATTAAAGTAGTTACAATCAAAACAAAAAAAATCTACATTTAATCAATGGTCACAAACTCCGGTGTTTCCACGTGTATCCTGTGTAGAATGAGGCTCCATCTTTTACTTTGTCTTCATGTGCTTGGCCAACTCTTTGGGCTCTATGACTGCTAATGGCACTGGTGTCATGGGACCGTGCTTGACAAGGCCTCAGCACCACAGGAAATGGGTGTGATTCTTTAGGACCATCCCTCTTACTCTTAGAATAATTGAGTTTTAGTGAATTAAACTTTTATGATCTAGCAAGCCCTTCATACAAGCCAGTTGGAGAAACACCTATAATTTATGCTTCGCAGACCTTCTGTCTACGTTCTAAAATTTTATTTGCAGCGCCTACACAGATCTGAATGAACCGAAAACCAAGTTTGATTTTTTTTTTCTCTGAACACAACAAACCAGGCATGGATATTTTTAGATGTTTAGAAATGTAATAATTTTATTTCATTTCTTAATCCCCATTTCTCTTAAATTAAAACCTCAGATTTAATCTGCTGAATTGTATTTTGTGCTAGTTTGATGCTATATCAGGATGATGAGCGCAGATTCTAACAGGAAATAATTTAGTGATACTGAGTTTAAATGTTATTGAACTTGGTTTAAGTTTAGTTACTTTGTTTTTACTCATAATTTATCAGATGTGGTCAACTTTTTTGAGTTATATTAAGATATATCCTTCTTTGTTCTTTATCTTCACACTCCCTATGTATGTAGCCAAGAATGTTTCTAATCCTTCTGATCCTCCCGCCTCCACCTCCCAAGTTCTCAGATTATAGGCATGTGCTACCTCACCCCGTTTTTGTGGTGCTAGGGCTCAAGCAGTAAGCTTTGCGAATGCCACATAAGCATTCCACCAGTCATGTTTACCATGTTTACCCAGCTCTGGATGTATGCTCATTGATAAGTGAAGTCTAAGAATAAAAACTTAGATGGGAGACCTGGAGTTGAATTCCAGTCTCAGTGTTCCACAAAAGCCAGGAGTGTTGACTAACTTTCCATTACTTTGAAAACCACCAAAGGCAAACTCACAAGAAGGGAAGGTTTGCAGTGACATGTGATTCAGAGGGTTCATCCCAGTTTTTCAGCTTTGTTGTTTTGGACCTGTGGTAAGGCAGAGGATAATGCAGGGAGCATGTGCAGGAGACCTGTTTACCATATTCATGGCAGTCAATAAGAAAGAAGAGAAGTAGGGTCCTGGCACCCTCTTCAAGGGCACTCTTCCAAGTAAGCTTACTTTTCCCTGTGGTTTTCTCCTCCTCAAAGTCTCACACAGGCTGGGACCTAAACCGTCAACACATGGACCTTTAAGACACATCTGAAATAGCAATAGTACCTAGCTAGTAGGCATGCCAATATTAAAGATTTCTCCCTGGCCTAGAGTCCTCTGCGTCACTGGGGTTCCCATTCCTGCAAAAGCCCTTGGCATTCCAAAAGAAGCCATGACAAGGGGAAAGAAGGGAAGAGAAAAGAAAGACTCATTCTTGGGGCATCTTGGGGCATGATCACACGTATGTGAAGGTCAGATATGTGCATGTGCATATGGAGGTCAGAGGTCAACTTTAGTTATGAATTTTCCAGGTACCATTCACTTGTCTTTCTATGTATCTATGTGTGCATGTGCATGGATGTATGTGAGAAGACATGTATAGCTCAGAAGTTGATGTTGGGTGTCTGTCTCAATATTTATTTATTTATTTATTTATTTGAAATAGGGCTTCTCACTAAACCTGGGTTTACCACTCCAGTTTGACTAGATAGTCAGGATGTTCCAGGTGTTGCTTTGTCTCTGCCCTTCCACTAGGAGGTTAATAAATATGTGCTGCCACCATGTCTGGCTTTTTCTGTGGAAGTCAAGGATCTGAACTCAGATCCTCAGTTTGAAAAACAAGTAGTTGACCTATGCAGTTCCCCAGATCTCTCTAGCCTAGTAGGCTAGGCTGTCTGAGCCTCTAACCCGGAGTGTCTTCCAGAACTGCAATTACAAGTACATGCTATCACATTTGTTGTTTTCAAAAGAGGGCTCTAGGGATTGAACTCAGGTTGTCTTAGTTACTTTTCTATTCCTGTGATAAAAACACCATGGCAAGTCAATTTACAAAATAAAACCTTTATTTGAGCTTACAGTTTCAGAGGGTTAGAGTCCATGATGGTGGAGCAAAGGCATGGCAGAAGGAACTGCTGAGAGCTCACATTTTGATCAAGGGGTAGGAGGCACAGAGCACCCCCAGAATGACAATAGTCTTTTGAAACCTCAAAGACCACCCCCCCAGGGAAGCACCTCTTTCAATAAGGTGACATCTCCTAATCCTTGCCAAACACTTCCACCAACAGGAGCCAAGTATTCAAACATCTGTGCCTATGGGGGCCATTCTCATTCAGTAAAAATTTTAAAGTAAAAAAAAAAAAATTACTTACTGGGATATCTCTCCAGTCCATACTTTAAACATATTTTTTTTTCAAAATCCTATTTTAAATAACCCTTTTCAATTCAGCTTGAGATTGTAATGTTTTGAAAATATCATGAACTTTTGAGATTTAAAAAATAACGGCTGCCCAAATCTAAATCTATTACTTCAGATTTTGCCTGATCTGAGGTGTTTATTGAACCTCTTTGCACTTCATTTTCCTCATCTTTCAGTCAAACAAGGATAACTATCTCTAAATAATGGTGCTAAAAAAAAATGAAATTGGACAGAGAAATGGCTCTGTTGATAAAATTCTTGCCTTACAATCTTGAGAACCTGAATCTGAGCCTTAGAATACACCTAGTCAGTACTGAGAAGGATCTCTGGGGCTTGCTGACCAGCCACCATCATCTATCAAGTAAGTTAAAGGCCAGCAGAGACCTCATCTCAAAAACAAGTGGGTGGCTCCTGAGAAACAACAGGATGTTGTTCTCTGGCCTCCATACACATATGCACACATATAGCGAAAACAAAAACAACAGTCACCAGCTCAATATGTAAATGCCATTATGCCCATCTGTTTGTAAATGCTTTTTTCTGTGTTGAAATGATGTTCGTAGACTCTCGGGAAGCTCAGGAGGTACCCGGGCTTTGAATTGACTGTCATGCAGTGTGTAGGAATTTCAAAGAAAGCTGCATGGAATTCACACATACAAGGGAGAGGATGTAGCTCCCTGCACTCCAGCTGAGACCCAGTGAGAACTTTTGGGACACCTCCATCTTGGTGTCAGCTACAAAGAGACTGGGAATGGAGCCTGAGTGTGAGAATGGCATCCCAGATGCCCCTAGACTTTGGACACAGTAACTGCATTTTTCGGTATTATTGGAAGAGTTTCCATGTTAAGATTCCAACTGAAGCAATCACTTTCATTTATACACACTAGCCTAAGCCAGTGAAAGGAGAGATAAAGTCAAGCTAGGAATGCAGAAGGACAAACCTGGCTCACCCAGTCACCCTGCCTCACCATCTGCTGACAGAGTGGGTAGGCTGAGATTTTCATCTTCTATTTGTGTACCTAAACATGGCGTGAATATGAACTGTTGAACGAGATCCTTCATTATATATTATTGTTTGTTGGTCTCCTGAGACGCAGAACTAACATGAAGAGAAGGCTCTCGTGACATAGTGCAGATGTGGTTTAGACTGAGTGGGTGATGTAGATCTGCAGGACTGCACAGAAGAGGCCATGTCTGACTGAAACACCAAAGCTATGAAGTTTCATACAGGAATAGAACTCATCTGGTTTCTGAAAGATGGAGACTGTTGAAATGTGCAGCAAGAACACACCCAAAATGTTATGGAATTTCCAAAGTAAAAGCACAGATTAATGAAATCCCAAGGCTCTTACAGGACGAGTGACATAAAAATTAGTTTATCTGGAGTCAAGCTCATGGAAGAAAGTGGATGAGACCATACATCATTGAGTACTAAGTGGCAGCTGACGCCACCCATCACACTGAAGAAGAGGGATGTATATGCCACAGTATCAAGTCCATGTGGAGTCACACAAGCTTTTTCTGTCCACTTAGAAGCTGCTTCAGCCATCTTTTCCCTAACCATATTGAAAAGCCTATAATAGAATTTAAGGCAACATTTCTAACTCCTACTTGTCACCAACCTCTTACCAATCCCTAACGAATTGGAAAGTAGATAAGACAGGAAGTAGCATACACAGATTGTAAACAGATTATCTTAAGCCATTCTGTCTTAAGCTTAATCTTGTAGATGTGCATGCTTATGTGTATATGGATTCATATATATATGTGTGTGTGTGTGTGTGTGTGTGTGTGTAGAGGCCAGAGGAATTCAACTTATTGGCTAGGCTGGCTGGCCAGAAAGTTCTAGAAACCACCTGTCTGTCTCCTTATTTTGCATCACCATGCCTGACTGTTTCATATGGCTACTAGGGATATGAACTCAGGCCCTCATTTTTTCACAGGAAGCACTCTACTGACTGGGTCACACCTCAGCCTTTTATTTCTTATTTTAAGATAGTATCAAATGGTTAAGGTTACTCTCCTCAAGTCAGAAAACAGTATCCTCAGTACAGGGCCTGATCTTATTTTTATCATTTATAGTTTCTTTATATCCAGTACCCACTCATTGCCCTCTTCCAACATGTTCGATGTAATTTGTTTTTCAAGCATTAATGAAAAACAAGTAGTATTTTGTGTGCATATTTTTAATTTGCAGAAAACATATTATGTATCCTACTTTATAGCACTGAGGAATGCATAGTTTTAAGGATTCATCAATAATTTTATGGATGCTTCTAATTTATTGCTTCTAAATTCAACTTCTGCCCTTTCAATTACAAATAATTAATTTCCCAATGCAAGGGGCAGACTTTGGAAGCATCATTCATAAATATTAATTAATCGATTAGCAGAATGTAAGCAGTGTATTTAAGAAAGCATTTGTTGAACTTACATGTTCAAAGCTAGAAATACTAAAATAACAAATGTTGAAAACCCAAACTCAAGAGACTTCCAGTCCAACAGGAGATCCACTCATGCAATATATCATAGCTTGGAGATTTATGAGCAATTATGGAATGGATAAGAGTGGGGAGGTACCACACAGAAGGGGGCTTCCTGTTTTGTCTAGAGCCACTGAGCAAGATGTTGAGGTATGGTGCAAGAGAAGTACAATTCTGGGTTCCACAGAATAAAAAGAAGGAATATTCTGAGATGGACAGAAGAGTATTCTGGGAAATAGAACCTTTGATAATTCCTGAATGGCTTGCCCTCCACAGAGTCCTTACCAAAAGCCACCTCCACCCACAGCGTCACTGTCATTGTCAACTTGACTGGTTTTCAAACTAAGAATGGTGGTATGTGCTTGGGAGGCTGAGCCTAGAGGATTGTTACAAGTTCAAGTCTAGCCTGGACTACATAGTAAAACTGTTTTGTCTCATTAAAAAAGCCAAAAACAAAACAAAACAAAGCAAAACAAAACAAAACAACCCTCCAAAACCCAAAACAGTAACAACAAAAACTAGCAAACAAAATACATGCGCACGCGCATGCATGCACCCCCCCCACACACACACACAAATAAATAAAAGTCAAACTCAGTGAGTGGATCTGGTGTCATCTTTATGAGATTACATCTCTAGGTCTGTCTAAATACATTTCCAGAAGGAATTTCTGATTATGTGTTTACAGTGACAGAAGAAACCCTTTGACTTCCTGAGCCATAACAGACCACTCACCATCCAATAGAAAGACAGCCTCAGCCAGTTTCCCAGCATTCCTTGTAGTGTGCTGTTATGTTAGTTAAACTACAAATTAGTGCAATTCATGGCTCTTCATCATAGTCTTGATGTAGGAGACTTACACAGCCAGGTAATAGTACAGAATGGAGCTGGTAGGTTTACTCTGTGCTGGCTGATGGCCTTTGAGCAAAAGGAGAGAATGAAGCCACTTCTGGGTAAAGAAAAATGCCTCCTTGGCTGAGTTCCCTGAGCTTTGCCACAGTTGAAATGCAAAATAACCTTTTCTTGGGGAGATCTAAAACACTCATCTACTCACCCCAATGGGGAGTTCATAACAGGCCAAAGTATACTTGATGAAGCTTCCCAGGCAGCTCTGCTGGCTTCTGCTTCTTCCAGAAGCAGCAGCTGGTCTGGTTTGAGTCTTCTTTGCAGCTCAGCTCCATGAGTCTGAGAGAGACTCTCAGCTTTTATTGCTTTCACTGGCAGGGAGGGGCTTAGTGAATCTGGTCAGTTTTAGGGACTTCCTTGCTTTTCTTTCTTTCTTTCTTTCTTTCCTTCTTTCTTTATTCCTTCCTTCCTTCCTTCCTTCTTTCCTTCTTTCCTTCCTTCCTTTTTTACTTTCCTGCTCAAGGAGCTTCCCTACAGGATGGAAGATTTTAATCCTGGAGGAAACTATGCAGCATTAGTTGCATGAGCTGTACTTTGCTTCTTGCCTGAGATTTTAACAAATCTTGACCATCAATCTCTCTTATTGTGAAGGATGGCTTCTTACTTAATTATGTTTGAACAAAGCATACATTTCATAGTACACACACCTGAGAGCCTGTGGTTGGTTTACATAGTGGTAATTTGTTTGATATTGACAAATGTTAAATATGAATGTGGGAGTGAAAGAACCATCTGAAGGAAGATCTAGGGGAGAGCTAGTGACTGATTAGAGGGGGCATGAAATTGACTAAATCAGTCTGGAGAGAGAACTCAATCATTAAAGTACTTGCCTAGAAGCATTAGAAGTTTGAGTTAAAGCCCCAGCACCCACGAGGAAAAGTTGGTTTTGATGGCACACTCTTGTTAACATTGGCACTTACATAGAGAAAGATGGAATCTTAGGACTCGGGAGCCAGATAGCCTAACCTGTTGGCTCAGCTCCAGGTCAGTGAGAAAATGTCTTGGAAAAAAAAAGTTGGCAGTGCCTGAGGCTGATCTCTAATCCCCCCCCACACACACGCACATGCACATGCACACGCACACGCACATACACATATTTTGGTTCAGTTTGAGAGAATGCAGTCTATGATTCCTTATCCACATGTTCCTGGGCCCATAGTCAGGCAATCCAGAGATACAGCCCATCACAGAGGAGAAGGCATGCCGGCTGGAGAGTGAGGTAGCTGGCCACATGACATCCACATCAGGAAGCACAGATGGATGAATGCTGCTGCTCAGCTTACTTTCTCCTTTTATTCACCCTGGGTTCCCACATCAGAGGATGGTGCTGTACAAATTTAGGGTTTGTCTTTAACCTCTCTGAAAACAGACATGTCTAGAAGTTTGTTTCCATGATGATTCTAAATCCCGTCAAGTTGACAATTGGGATTCATCATCACTTTAGGCAAATACTCTATGACTGAGCCTGGGAAAAAAGAAATCTTAAAAGGTAATACTGACGATGGTGTAAAACACAGCGAAGACTATGTGAGAGGTACGTGCCTTATACATCCTTCCATTTCAGAGATGTTTTTGGTGCCCTTTAATGTGGCCCCACCATTCTACCACAATAACACAGATGTCTTGCTCTGTGGAAATCTGCTTTATCTGATCACCAGCAAAGTGGCATATGCACTCCCCAAATATATTTTTATTAATCAGATGAAGGAGATCCCCATGCTAAAGTTGTCTTAATAGACTGCTAAAATTAGAAGGTGCTAATCTTGGCATATGCAGCTACAGGGAGAAGTGTTTGAAGATTGGATGTTTGGGGAGGACATGGGTTGGAGCTTGTTCTCCACGCATTTTCTCAGCGTCATAGCTCATTTGGTCACGGAATTGTGAGGGAATGTAAATTTGGGGGTTTCCCATGTGTGGCATTGTTTTTGTGATCTTGTGCTTAGCTAAAAATGCTTCTCTTAGCAATGCTGAGCTGGTGACGCGTGGTTCATTTGGAAAGAGAATAAAGGACAAATTCTGCTGCCCGCCTGTGCGACAGGCTTCACCAACTAATTAAATCCACAGTGCTTTCTGGCCTTATGGAGACTTCGTGCAATCCAGTCTGGAATCTTGTCACATCCAGAAGATCTGTTGCTGTCCAGGTTTCCATGGCAGCTAAATTTTTTCCTTTCTGTGAAATTATCCTCAGCCCCTGGCATTGGTTAGCTACACAAGTGGGTGTATTATCAGCTTAATGAAGGGACCCTTTCGGCAGGCGTCTTCCTGTGCTGTCAGGTAAGTGGCTTACCGCATGCTGCGGTGTGTTCTCTTTTTCCTGGGCTCCATCTGGAGATGTCTCACAAAGCTGGGTGGTTGTGTGCCAGAGAGCATCCTGCTGCCTCTGAAGAATAAGAACCTCCTTTTCCCCTAATATGCAAATCATAGCATCCATTCTAGAGTCTACACACAAGGCCATCTACACATGATTGCTATTGTCTGTGTGTGGCTTCCTTTTTCACATCTATGGCTGTGACACAGCATTCTCTGAGATGAGTTTGAAGCACTAATGATTAACCTGTGTTTATTCACTTCTAATGGAGCTGTGACTACAGTTGGCCCTGCACATAGCAGCCATGCTGTGTGTTGTTTGTTTTTTCCTTTGTGGCATTGTTCTTCATATGGACCAGAAGAAGAAACCAGCAATTAACTCTTGGACTCTCTGTTCTTTGCCTCTAAGGTACCTCTTCACTCTTGTCATTTCCCCCATGAGGTGCGGTCTCCAATGCTGTCTGGATACCAGGCAGTGGCCATCAGAAGTTCTATACCATGCCAACATTAGTTTTATTCAAGATTAG
>JANHMN010000018.1:51689472-51719725 GCA_030674055.1 Rhabdomys pumilio | reverse complement strand
CTCTCTCTCTCTCTCTCTCTCTCTCTCTCTCTCTCTCTCTCTCTCTCTCTCAACAGAGAACCAAAACCAAAAACAACAAAACAATAATAAAAAACCAATAAACCAACCAAACAACAACAAAACCAAAAAAATGATCTCCAAAGCCCAGCTCCATTTATGTTCTCAGTTCAGCCTGTGTAAGTGCATGGACATCATGTGAGCAAGTGGGGAAAAAAAAACCTAGGACAGTGGATCCATCTTGCTTTTCACTCTCTTCTGTATCCTACATTAATGAAGAAGAAGGGCAGCCCAGGCACCTGCTCAACACCCACAGGTCAACTGAAGGGTCTGGTAGAATGCTAACCTCAGTCATCTTTGATTTAGTGAGGGAAAGAAACACCGACCCCTTTTCTGCTGTTAAATAATGATAATATATGCTCTAAAAACTCATTACAACCATAATCATGAATAGCTAGTGATTTAGAATTTGAGTTAAATAGTTAGGCTGCTACATTTGTGCTCTTTGGGTGTTTGAATATAATTATTTGAGGATTAAATTGAGAGACATCGATCAGTCCCAGGAATAAATAGCAGGCTTGCTTGCAAAGCCCAAATTGGAAGGGAGAAATGAGAGTTTGCAGAGAAGATGTCTGTTGTCTGAATGAATGAATAAGAAGCAGATACTCCACACCTAATTACAGAAAGGCTTCAGGAAAGGAATTGATTAGGGTTTTCAAGAAGATACCTGAGTAATGAAAGGTGATTTCAGGAAATGGTTTTGTTTTTGTTTCACCTTTAATGGACTCTAAGACTGGAGAAGGGATTTATTAAAGAAGCAAAAACGATAACTATAATTATATCATTTAGCAATCTCAATCTGGACAAAAGCTTGGCAGTAGGATAGCTTTCTTGGGATAAAAGGAGTATGGAGGCCCAGTTAAACACTACCTCACGTGGCACATATATTAGATTCAGACAAACCCATTACACCATCCTTGCTTGCTGAGAGACACGTCCCCAGAAGTTTATATCACACCTGGAAAAAAATGGAATTTATCACAAGAGCTAAACAAATCCGTAGCCTGTCACTTTGTACTGAGGGTAACCTTAAAGCAAGTGCATTGCATATAGTTATGCCTCCAGGTCAGTTGACTGTACATGTTTTTTTTTTTTTAAGTAAATCCCTTCAATTAATTTTTTTCAGTATAGTCCTGTTTCAAGTGGCTTAATCTAGACCCAAGAGTCCAGTTAATGTGTTTCTGTTGAGGATCTCATGACATGCGATTCAGAGTACTTTTGCCTGAAAGTACGAGCTGTTATCTCAGCGTAAAGCAAGGTGAGTGGAAACACTCACACAAAGAAGGTGTTCTGAAGCTCCCACTGAAATTAAACTGGAGAAAGTAAGTCTGTGAAGCCAGGAGAGCAGCAAGCAAAGGTGTGTGTTCAAAATCCCTCTGCCTTTGGGCTCACAGACAGTAGACTATTCTGTAGTCTATCGGGGTGGGAATGTGAGGAAGGTGCTGGGCTCTCTCAATCCTCAGAGAGCCCAAAAGACAAAGAAAATCCAAACCAGTAAATAGTTTCATAGCACACGGGAGAGAATCCCAATCCACACATTCTTACAGTTTCATAAACCAGCAAACGCACGCCAGCATGGTGTTTTGTAACACTATGGAGCAGTGTATCACACAAACTACCTCTGGGATCTGGCCAAGAAGAGCTTTAAGGAAACCAATGGATCTCCTGCCGTTTCACCACATTGAGCTCACATCCTCCCTGTCTGTAACTACCCAGAGGAAACGACCGTTTTTTTACCCAAAATATGACTGTAAAGTAAGGAAGGGGCTCAGGACAGGATTTAGCAAGGTAGGGGAAGGGCCAGTGGTAACAGCCTTTCCTCTGCAAGGGCCAGTTACCGGCACTGACTGGGCTTTGAAGTCCTGGGCTGGACTGGCAAATTATATTTCAAAGGAGCAGGAGGACATGATTAGGAAGATCCATGTCTGAAAACAGTACCTGGGGCTCTGACTGGGGACAGAAACAAAACTGTGATGAGGATTGGTGTGTGTGTGTGTGTGTGTGTGTGTGTGTGTGTGTGTGTGTGTGTGTGTGTGTGTGTGTGTGTGTGTGTGTGTGTGTGTGTGTGTGAAAATCTCGTGTGAGTGGCTGTACACAGGTTGCAAAAGCACTTAGAAGCCAAAGGGGGGGGGGGACCTTGGTAGTCCTCAGGTGTTGCCCATTCTGTGTTTAGAGACAGAGTCTCTCTGATTGGCCTGAAACTTGCTTGCTAGGAAGTGCCAACATTGGAATTACAAGTGTGCACCACTACACCTGGGTTTTTAATGTTGGTTATAGCGACCAAATTCAGGACCTCATCTTGTGCTTCAAGCATTGTATCAACTGAGCCATCTAACTATCCCTAAATGTAATGGTGTTTGTTTTACGTTGCTACTTCATTAGAATCCTTAGGTCCTGTCAAGAAGTCACCTATTGGTGCCTTCCCTATCCTTCACTCTTCATCTCCCCCTTCTAGCAAACCCACTTCCACACCCTTGCATATACTATCCCCCAAACTCCCCATGCTGGTGGGGCATAAGCTACTTATTGCCGCTTACACTGCAACGCTGCTTGAATTGGTATCTAGAGAACTCTGAGACCCAGCCAATGCCTTCAAAGATATTACAGTTTCCTTAAAATGCTAAGAGTAACAGACAACTGCAAATATAAAACTACCCAACTTGTGAGGCTAAATGCAAGATGGTTTGTAGTAGAGAGGTTGTGATGTGATCTGGGTCAGTAAGGGTAAGGTGGGGCTTCAGCAGCTGGAGGGAGGGGCCATGTTAGAGAGGGAACCCAGGAAGGGTCAGGACTGAGGCTGACAGGAACAAAGACAGCCAGCAGGATCAGGGTCAGAAACAAATGAGATGTGGGAAAACAAATGGTTCCATGCCAGAGCAGGAACCATTCTGTGCTGGCCCAAATGCTGGCAGGGGTGTGCACCCAGGCAATGCAACATAACTGGTAGAAAGGGAACCTGGAGTGTTGGGACGATGAGGGCTAGTTTGCAGGGCTGGTGGAAAGTAGAAAGTGGAGACCAACTGAGTCCAGAGACCAGAGAATTTTAGGAAAAGAGAGCATGGGAATGATTATTAGAATCTCCCATGGTCTAGTTGTAGTGGCTTAATTAAGAGGCTTACTAAATAATGGCAGCATATAAATCAGGAATTCCTGAGACAGAGTTTGAGAAGAGTCCTTGAAGACAAAGTGTCAGGATTAAAGTCTTAGATGGGACACTTCCTCTTTTCTTTTTCCTTCCTTCCTCTTTTTCACACTTGTCAATAGTGTGCACTCACATGTACATGCATGTATGTTTCATTTAACAAGACAGTTTGCTGACCCATTTGAGATGGTGTTACAGAAATAAAATAGGAGGAAGGTTCTGAAGTCTGTACTATAAGCAGAACTTAGTGTGAAAGAGGAGCAGGGGGGAGGGGACACAAAGTATGACAGCAAACCTCTTCTCCATTTCTTGAGTCCCCCATCTAAAGCTTCCTCTCTCAAGGATGAGCATGTCCCAGAAACACACACTTGTTAATCTAAGACCAGATCTTAGCCAGCCACAGCCTGCACACGATGTTCTGGGATGAGTTTGTCATTTTGAGATGACTAGATCCACAGGTAGTTTGTTTTAAGAATGAAGTGACCCTGTTTACACTCAACTCCACTGTACTCCGCAGGATTGAGAAATGAACACTGACACCCTCCACAACCCTTGTTCAGCCCTTCATCTTATGTGTGCTTACTTGCTCATGTGCACACTGAATTCTGTGGAATTCTATTCCATGTGCACGTTGGTGTGGCCCCTTCCCCCAGTTAAGATGGCAGTTTCCTGACAAGGACACACCACAGGGGAGTCTGTAGCCACGCTTGTTTACTTATTTGCTTTTTCAGAGCTGGCTGGCAGACCTCAGGGTTTTCAGTATTCCAGGTAAATGCTCTACCATTGAGCTATACTCCCGATCCCCTCTTTCTTTATGGGTTTTTCATTTCTATCATTTTGATTATTATAGACTTTTCCTGGGAACGGAGTCATGGCACATGTAAACTGTGAAATCAGCTTTTCCATTTGAACGACCCCCTGGCAATCCATCAGGCTTGTATGTGCATGAACAGTGTAGAGGAGGTTTCATTGTTGAATAGTAGTCCACTATGTCCATCTACCATAGTTCACTTTACATCTACCCTTTGAAAAACATTTGCTTACAGGCTTAGAATTAATCAAAGCCTCAGCAAATACTTAAGTACAGGTTTCTGTGTAATCTTGCCTTTGGATCTCCTGGATTCTATAAGAAAGTAGATTGAGCAAGACATGTGAATCAAGCCAGTAAGTATCACTCCTCCATGGCCTCTGCATCAGATCCTGCCTCCAGGTTCCTGTCCTGTTTGAGTTCTGCCTGACTTCCTTCATTGATAAACAGCAATATGGAAGTGTAAGCTGAATAAACCCTCTCCTCCACAACTTGCCTTTGGCAATGGTGTTTTGCTGAAGTAATAGAAACATTAACTAAGACAGTTATATTAATTATTTTTCTGTTGCTGTGATAAAACACCATGACTAAGACATCTTACAGAAGAAAAAAGTTTACGGTTATTTGGCTTATGGTTCCAGGGGGCTAGAATCCATAATTGGGACAGCCTGGTAGCAGACAACAGTTGGCAAGCATAAAGGCATCAGCTAGAACAAGAAGCTGAAAGCTAAGAGTTCACATCTTGAACTACAAACATGAAGCAGGAGGTGGGAGCACATGCACACACTAGGAAAGACATGAGGCCCTGAAACCTCAAGATCTACCCCTGAGGATATGTCCTCCATAGGAGGTTGGTGACAAATTCTCAGTGGTGACCAATGGGAGAACATTTTTCCTCATGGGAGCCCTCTGCAGTGAAGTGTCTTTTTCCTCCATTTTTAACTTAAGGTTATTACAGTCTAGCATGTTTTTATTTCTGCTTGTAAAGGTAGCCCTTCTCACACTCAAAATGTAGCCAAGGATGACTTTGAATTTATAATCCCTTCTTTTCATCTCTATCATGTACCACCAGGTGTATGTGCTTTGTGTGGTGCTGGGAACTGACAAAGTCATAGAACAGGGCAGGTTTGTAACTGGAAAATCTCATTCAGGACAGGGAAGTTCTCAACTCCTCACCCTCCTCCCTGTCCTGCTTCTAGTTGAGCATGTCCTAGATTTACCATTCATGCACTGAGTTGAAGAGAGCAATGCATGTATCCTTAGGAAATCCTAACTGCCAACTCAGTATTGCAACCTCAAAGCACAAGCTTTAGTAATCACAGTTTAGGAGAGAGAGAGGGTAATTCCTGAAGACTTCTAGAAATGTTTCTATGTCTCTACTTTCTTGGCACTAACTTGATAAACCTTTCTCTATAGACCATCTCCAGGGTAAGCCCTTGAAGGAACTGTTAAATAATTGCTATTTAATATTTTCCCTTTTTTGGATATTTTATTTATTTACATTTCAGATGCCATCCCCTTTCCCAATTTCCCCTCCGTAGAAAACCGCTATCCCATCCCTTCTTGTTGAGAACCGTTCTGTCCCACGCTTGGCGCCACACTCTTGTAGGACCGTTCTGCCTCACGCTTGGCGCCAAACTGTTGATGTCCATACTCTGCCTGGCTTGGGGGCAAGAATGTAGCGGCCTGCGCTGCTGTTTCGGGTCCACGGGGCTGAGTCTCGAAGAATGGAGACAAGGCAGAGGTTCTGTAGTCAAATCTCAAGTCTCCTTTATTGTCTCTCTACTGGCGAATATTCTCCCGACTCATATTCACTCTTGACTGTATTGACTGTATATATTCTTACAAGGAAATCCTGGGTGTTTATAAGCACATGCAGGAGAACATAGGTGAAAACATTTTACCACGTGCACTTTGCAGGGGTCACTAACAGCAAAACAAGCTATGTGGGATAAACAAGATATTTGTTAGAGTGTGCTCAGCTGTTGTAGGCTGCTGAAAAACCAAGTCTCTATCAGGGTAAATGGCTCCAGATGGCTGCAAAGATGATAGCTGCTTTTTAGCCGCTTTCTGCTTAAAGTCGACTCCCTACACCTTCTCTTCCTTTTTGCTTTTATATTATTTTAATTACATGCAAGTATTAAGGTCAGTTCGAGGTTGAGGAACTAGCAATACAATAGATGCCAATATTCAAGGAACAAGCAAGACAATACACATAAATAGTCAAAGAACAAGCAAGGCAATAAACAAAGTTCCATGAACACTCCCGTGATCACTGTAATGTTTTCAAGCAAAAACAATCATGTAAATATACACCAGAAACTAAGTAACAATTCACCTCGAAGAATAAGCACAGATTTTTTTTTCTAATGAAGTAAAAAAAAAAAAAAAGTATTCCATAGAACAAAGCAAGTGGGTTGCAAGAGATACCAATTTCAAGTCAGTTTCAGTTCAGAACAATTGATGGGAGAGGATTGGTGTGCCCTGAAATATGGATAAATCCACAGAGCATTTCTGAATGAAAATCAAAACAATAAACAAATGATTATTTATATTGCTTCATCCTTTTGTAAATGACTGATTAAAGTGCAAACAGAGTTAAGAAATTCAAGTATCCCTCATCAATCAGAGAGTAAAATCTAGCTTGTGAGCTGAAGGCTGCTTTAAAGAGCCCACAGGGTGGTTCTGGGCTGTTTTCTCTGGGTGTGTCATTTCTAGATTTGAGGACTCTATCCGTTCTTTGTCTTGAACTATGACAAAAATACTCAACAAAAACTCACAGTTTGGGGGTACTGTCAATTATGTGATGAAGACATGGTGGCAGGATCAGGAAGCAGCTGGTCACATGGTATCCATCAGCAGTCAGGAAGCAAAGAGATGGATGAATGGTGGTACTCTGCTTTCTTCCTCCTTTTTTATGCAGTCCCTGTCCTCAGTCTGTGTGGTGATACCAGCTATATCTTAGGTTTCTGGACTACATAGCTTACAGGATCTGTGTCATTTTATATTAGCAGCTGAGCACATATGATTTCTGTTATGTACATTGTTGCTAATTGCTGCTGTAACAACTGAGTCCAACTTTAAGACCCAGAGACTTAAAACAAGGTAACTTGCTTTTTTCTATTTCCGGAAGTCAAACTTCCATTTTCATTAGGCTTTATCAAGGTGCTATCAGAGCTTGTAAACCTCCTGGCTCTGCAAACAGACCCAATCGTTGCCTTTTCCCTGTATAGACACTGGCACTGACTCTCAGCTTGTGACTCTTCTGCCTGTCTTCAGATAGCATCACCTCAGCCTTTGCTTTCATCTTTATTTCACTTTGTCCTCTGTTGTCAAACCTTCCTCTTTCTCCTTCTTACAGCACTGTCATCAGCAAAGCTCACACTCTAGAACTCTGCAACTAAGTTACCAAAACATCAGGCAAAGGCTGAAACTATTTAAAGCAAGTTTACAGTTTTGTATTCCTTTGCATTCATAGCTATCTTTGACAGGATACAGTTGTATACATCTGTGGGGACTCTTGGGTCAGCCTTCCTCTGCATGTAAAGGGTTAGGGTACTTATTCTAGGATGGAGACCTTTCTCTTGACTCAGGGCAATCCTCCCTAAGGAGAATTCTAGTCCACACACATCCCTCAGCCACTCAAGACAGATTCTATTAAAGCTATTCTCCAACCCTTGCATTACTGATAAAATAAGAATAGCCCCAGAGGGGGAACAAAAGAGCACTCTAACTTATCTGTCCTTACAAAGGATGGGATAAATAAAATATATGCCTGGCACCAAAGTCTCAGGAGGCAGATGAGACACTGAAGTACAAGAATAACCAGAACAGCAAAACAGAAGGCATACAAAGACCATGCTCCACCATTGTAGCACACGTTCCCTGTCAGGTACAGGGATTTAGGGGACCAGGAACAGGGATCACAGAGAGGGAGGGTTGAGCATTTCCCAGATATAGATATTATGATACTTGCTAATCCAACTGCAAAAGTAGCACATTTCAGAGCTTTGTGCCTGATAACAGGACATCACTGGTGCCCCTGATGGGCAGTCCCTGTCTCATCTCAAGCTGAAGGACCAAGACAATTCTTAAATTCACCACATGGGTGTCTGGAAAGGCCACTTGTGCAGCCAGAAAGCGTTGAAGATCTAAGAGTACATCTGTCCTCGTATGAAGGACAGAATCAGGTACAACACAAGTAGAAGACAGAGCTGTTTCTGAAGGGCTTGTGGGATACACTCAAACATTACAGCCCAAACAACAGAGGCTTATAACAGTGCCTGGGTCTCTGCGCTCTATGATTCTACTTCTTTTTGGTCATGGACCAACTGAACAGTCTTCATAAGTGCCCTAGCTTGTTTTCCTATTGATGTGATGAAGATGATGACCAAATCCAACTCATGGAGGAAAGTTTGTTTGGTGTGTGTGACAAAACTTTTGCTGGGGAGACGCCACACACATGTCTAGTCACCTCAGATAGGGAGCCCACAGCAAATTAAATTACTGGTGCTACCAAAGTTCAACCTGATGAGTCAAAGAGTTTTATTTGGGTTACTTACAGGAGTATGGGTGAGGGATCACTTGTAAGAGCAGGACTGACTGAAAGACAGCTGCATCACCAAGGCCCACAAATAGGTGGTAGCTTACAAAACTAGGAACCTGGAGCACACTGCATAGCCTGAAAGCAGCTCAACAGGTTGGAGAGTGCCCTTTCCAAGTGACTCAACTGGTTTAAACCTCTTCTATTCAGCTTGTCTGGTTTCTGCTTCCAGGCAGTGGGGCTGGATTCAGTCTTCAAAGCTCAGCTTGTCTAAGAGTCTTCTTTGTAGCTTAGCTTATCAGACAGGTATAATCTTCTTAGCAGCTCTGTTCAGCTGTTCTTCGGGGAACTCTTAGCTTTTATTGCTTACTCTAGCAGGGAGGGCCTAGTGAATCTGGTCAGTTTCAGGGACTTCCTGAAGCTATTTTGAGTTGTTTAACCTTTCTGCAGCTATTTTGAGTAGTTTATTCTCCTACTTAAGGGGCTTCCCTGCAGGTTAGAATGTTTCGCTCTCAGAGGAAAGTATTACACAACACTTTGTTTCCAACATTCCTATTCAGTTCATCACTGAGGGAAGCCAATGCAGGAACCCAGGCAGGACAGGAGCCTGGAAGAAGGAATTGAAGCAGAGGCCATGGAGGAATGCTGTTCAATGGCTTACTTTTTATGGTTCAGCCTGCTTTTTTTATATAGCCCAGGGCCACCTGCCCAGGAATAATACTGTCTACAGAGGGCTGGGTCCTCCCACATCAACCATTAATCAATACAAACTTGGTACAAGCCAATTTGATGGAGACATTTTCTTGTTAATGTCTCTTTGAAGATGTTCCTGGATTATGTTAAGTTGGAAAAAAAAAAAACAACTAAAGAATACTACAGGTAACCAGACTCTTCTACCTAACTCTACAATATATGTTCAAGATAAGATGGAAGGAAATAGAATTTTTGGAGCAATAGAGCAAAACAAATAAAAATTTTGAGTGCCACAGTCTGTCCCCTCTGGGTGGCATGGATAGATTACACAGGACCCCTGTTTTCCAGACCTTGCAGGACATTTTTTCATCTATAAAGAGAACTAAAATCATGAATGAAACCATTAAGAAAATCAGAGAGCTAAGCTACAGAGGCACTGAACAGTGCTTCTTATGAATAAGTGCTTAACAGTGATGAATGATGTGTCCAGATTCTCTTAAACATCTCAAACTTGAAATAACTTGAAAATACTCCTTATAAAAATGCGATTCCTTTCTTTTTAAGAAAGTTCTGTAAGATATAAAGGAAAAGCTGAATGATTTAACTTAAAATGTAAACGTATGTAAGTAGAGAACCAAACATGGAATGACTATTTTAGTTATGACTTTTTCTTGTTGTCGTGACAGAATATCTGACAAAAGCAATTTAAGAAAGGAAGGGTTTATTCGGGGTCACAGTTTAAGTGCCTAAGCTTGGCAGTAGAGTGTGAGGTCAATAGTTACATTGTATCTGCAGGGCCTGGGCTTGGCAGCAGGAGTGTATGGTCAATAGTTACATTGTATCTACAGTCAGAAGGCAGAGGGTGATAGATGCTGGTGCTCGTTGGGCTTTCTCCTTTTTTATCAATTATAAACCTCAGTCCCAAGAGGATCTTTCATCTTAGTTTCTTAGTTAGTGACATCTAGAACACCATTGCGAGATATGCCCAGAGGTTTGTCTTCTAGATGAATCTAAATCTTGCAGATATCAAAGTTAGAGTGTAAATTAAAAATTCCAGAAAAGGTTGTCTGTGCATGGAATGGCAGCTAAACAGACAGCTGAAGGACAATCAATAACTGTCATTGTGATCTTTCAAACCAGGCAAACTATCATCCAAAAGGGAAGGCATTTAGAAGTACAGAAGGGTTTAGGATGAAGTTCTTATGGTAGAGTGCTGGGCTAGATCTCTGGCAGCACATAAGCCACATGCATGATTCCAGGGCTCAGGAAATGGAGCAGGAGGTTCTGGAGTTAAAAATCATTCATGGCTACACAGAGAGTTTGAGGCCAGCATGAACTACATGGAACCCTGTCTCAAAACCTAGCAAACAAGCAAACTAAGTAACATATAAACTAACAGCACATTAACGAACTGTAGTGACTGTTCTACAGGGAAAAATGGCTGCTGTGGATAGTTTAAATAGATTATAACAAGAATTTAAGAGACAAAAATATTTCATTTTTACCTTGAAATCATCTTGAAAAGTATAAGAATCTAAGGAAGACACACTGGATAAGAAGAGGGTATCACTCTTCATAGAGTTGTTCAACTATAGACCTGGTGTCATGTTCAAGAGAAGTATACTGAGTGTTTAAGGATAGGATGTACATTAAAAAAAAAAAAAAAAAAACCACCATTAACAGCTATCCTGGTGTAGTGACACATGCTATAATCCCAGATTTTGGGAGGCACAGTCAGAAAGATCAAACAAGTCCAAAGTCGGTCTCGAATGCATAACAAATTCTAGGCTAGCTAGAGCTACAAAAAGAAAACAAGCAAACAAGCAAACAAACAAGGAAGCAAACTAAGAAACAGAAACGCACAACCTTGTCACCCAAGCAGTAAAGGAACAGGGAGTGTTCTCAGACACAGAAATAAATGTGTCTGAGCATTCCATCTTAGCAAAAACCCAACACATACAGAAAGTTGGAGAGAATGGTAGCCACACAGATAGAGATCAGTCCGAATGTATGGTTAATATGATTAACGTGAAGAATTGTGTACCTGTTGGAGGGAGAAGCCATAAGATTGCATGGCATCAAAAAAAAAAATCTGGGTATATGTTAATTCAAATGGGTAATATAAAGTTATCCATGAAAATTAAGGGCAGGGTTCAAGGATTCAGCTCAGAGGAAGAATGCTCACACAGTGTGTGCAAGGCTCTGCCTTCAGTGCCCAAATGTAATGACAAAACTGGAGATGAAGAAAAGCAAAAGCAGTACACCAAATATTTCCTTAAAGGGATTTATATCAATAGTGTTGGTCATATAAATTAAATTTATGACAGAAACACTATGACTTGGAACAATGCTTACACACAGTGAGGTGTGAGGACATATGTCCCCACACTCCAGTAACCCTAGGGAAGAAGCTTGACAGGCGTGTAGCAGTGGGGATACGGATGCTGACTCACCCTGAGAATCACACATTGGCTGTTGATTTTAGGTCAGAGAGAGCATATGACATGTACCCTGAATGACACCAACCAAACAGGAAGCAGAGGGTTTGGGGTGATGGGTATGATTACTAGGCAGTGCAGATGGGAACCAGAGACTATGGGCATTAGTTCTCATTTGGGTAACTGTCTCTAGATAGCTTGCACAATCCTGATCTAACTCACCAAAAAGTAAAGTGACTTAAAAAAGCAGGGGCGTATTGGACGTGTTATAACATGGTGATTTCATACACAAGGAAAGGGCGACACAAAGTGCTGGACAAATTGAAGAATAGCTGCTCTGTACACAGGAGGAATAGACAGTGGACAGTGGTCAAATGTTCAGTTTACTGAGAGATTTGTTACCTGTATGCTTGTTTTTGTGAGGTCTCAGACTCTCTAGTATGGGATCTCGATTGTTCTAGCTGCTCTCTGCTGCTGTAACAAACACCATGACCAAAAGTAGTTTAGGGAAGGAAAGGATTTATTCATCATTGAAGGAAGTCAGGACTGGGACTCAAGGAAGAACTCGAAGCAGAAACCATGGAGAAAGGAATACTGTTTGGTATCTCATTCGGATTTACACTTACCTAGATTTCTTATACAGCTCAGGATCCCCTATGCAGAAAGGGTGCCACCTGTAGTGAGCTGAGTCCTTCTGTATCAGTGAACAATTGAGATAATTCCCACAGACAAGCCCACAGTCCCATGTGTCAGTGTGACAAAGGGAATACATCCACAGGTGTGTGCTATCTGCTGCTGAGTCTGGTTTTGATAGTGAGTTTGGGATAATACACAGGCTCACTGTCAGTCTGATATGGGAAACCAGGAATTTGCCCTATCTGCCTTGTTGCCTTCTCTTGACCTGTGATCCTCCAGTGCTCTGGGGAAACAGAGATTCTCATGTACTCACAGATGTAGAATCAGGAGAGAAAAGGACCCGTTCCCATAGCTCATGGCTTTCCAGAACATTCTGGGATCTGTAAGGATAAACATAGAAACATAACTCGAGCTCTTGACAGATTTGGTTCATGGCTGCTATGTCGATCATGAAGTCATAATCAGATACTTTAAAAAAAATGTCTTAGATACATTTCTGTTACCCAGTTTGCCATTGTCCAGTCTATTAGTACAGCCCAGAGTGATATTTTAGTTAAAAGAGAAATGTTGTGCTCCTAAACTCTGGTCATAACTGTGGGGTCATACACTTCTGTGTGCATTCCCTTCCTGGGAATCAGGGAGGAACATGGACCAAGCCTGGATGGGTATTCTTCACGGAGGGGAGGGGGGACAAGAAAAGGAAGTCAGCTCTAACAACCACAGTGCTAAAAATGGGGGTTGGGGGAGGGAAGAAGGCTGCAAAGGAGCCATAGAGGTAGTTTGGGCCTTGAGAAGAATGTTCTGGAAGAGTGCAGAAAATCTTCATGGGTTTTTCTCACAACATGATAAGGGATGCTACTGGCACCAGGATAAGCCAGTCATAGCTGAGACTTCAGGAGGGTAATTACTGCTTGAGGGGGCGGAAGAAGGAAGGAGCTGTAGCAAGGATGAGACCTATTGGCTTTAGAAGTTAAAGTATCTATTGCCTGCAGAAGTGAAGTAGTCATTGTTCTGAGGAGAATCTGGATGACTGAGGGAAGAGATTGCTGAGTAAAGAATCAATGGGAAGTAAGAGGGCCTGCCAGGAAGTGACCAAACACTGGTCCATCACCAGGATGAAGCTCGATTCTGGGGACAGTGGCTGCCCACACTAGCACACTGTGAGTGGGAACCCTGCTGTGACTCACAAGCATTTCAGTTATGACTCAGATTCCACAGTTGAGAGAAGATGCAATAAACAGTGGACCTGGGGCAGCTTCTGCCTTACTCAGGGGGTGAGAAGAGAGACGAGTTGGTGGCATCCCTGGTAAGTGGGCCAAGGAGCAGAGCAGGGAGTGAGTTGCCTGAGCCCTCTGACTGAAGGTGACTTGGCTGCAGACAGAGGCAGCTCTGCTGCAGATTACTGAAAGGATGTGGGGGTGGAACTAGGAATGTGAATGGCACCAGGAAGTGGCCTGCAGTTTTAAGCTAAATCTCTGTTAGGGAGAAGGGGAGTGCACCAGTAGGCAGGCCACAGAGCTGTGTGCCCACACCCTTTGCATTTGGGGAACCCCTTGGCTATTTTCTCAGATTTCTATGGAGCTTTATGACACAGAGGGCAGGAAAGGAGGAGCCACTGAGAAGGATCTTACTGAGATGCAGCTTTCTTCCAATGAGACTTTCAAATTCCAGAGAGTATGCATTCTCCAATAACTCCACAAACTCATTGTGGTAAGAGATGGCACAATGAATAAAGCACTTTGCTTAGTGAGCACAAGAATGAATCTGTACCCGTCCAAAAAGAACAGGGTTGGAAGCACATGCCTATAATCCCAGTAGTAGTAGTAGCAGTGTTGGCAGGGCATGGGTAGGATTAGAGACAAGTGGATTCTGGGGGCTCACTGGCAGGTAATCTAACCTACCTGGCAAGTTCCAGGGCATTTCTAGATACTGTCTCAAAAGCAACAGCAAAAGGTAAATAGAGCTTGAAGAATAACACCCAAGCCTGTCCTCTGACTTGTACACACATATGAACATACACACACACACACACACACACACACACACACACACACCTACCACCCAGGAAGTCTCAGTGATTCCTACCATCTGCAGGTAGTATAGTGCTCTTTCAGAACATGGTTGTATCTCTGATTTAGCTAACAACTGAAAGTGCAAACCAAGGTTTGCTCGCCTCAGGAGCTAGCTCTGCTCCCACAGCAGGGATTATCTTTATCTTCCCAGTTCAGGCTGGATCTGCAGGGGCTTCATAGAAAATCCAGAGACTCTTCACCTACAAAGTACAGAATCACATGGAACACGGTTCTAAAAGACCAGAGGACATGAAAGGTTGTTTGTATGTGGGTAGACATGATTTAAATGGACTCAAGGAGGCAGGCAAGAGGTCTGTTTGCTGGATGGAGGCTGGGGATGGAGCTGGTCAGTAAGACTCAAGGCCACAGGCAGGAGTTCACCTTCTGCACAGAGGCTGAGGAGGGGAGGAAGAAATGTGCCTCAGTGTGCAGAAGCATCACTGTGAGCTACACGATATCAAAGCCCCTGGTGGAGCATGGAATCAAAGGAAGGAATGATGACAACACTGAAGAATGGGAGAGCATGGTATACATCTGGATGCCTCTGGTTCATAGTAAACAAACCCAGACACTCCTGGGATTTTCTTCACATTGGGCAGGACTTACAGAGCAGAGCTCAGATCTGCAAGCAGTGGTTCCAAACCTCAGCTCTGACTGCTCCTGTACAAAATAAAGGCTCACAGATGAACACAGGATGGGTAGAAACCTCAACTGCTCAGAGGAAGATATAGAGAGCACACCACCATGTCCTGGGGTGGGAAGCAAGAGCTGACTTTAGTGACAGATAAGGTTGTGTCTTGAGTGGCTCCCAATACAGAAGAAAACCATGACGTATTTCTACAGGTGATACACTGAAACAAGGAAATGCTTATGAAAGATGGATGAAGCAAATCTCGTGGAGAAGGTGGCAATGCTAGTGTAAATGTCATCTATGCAGCCAGTGTGTACACAGCAACATCAGAGCATCAGCTAAGTGGCTTTCTGTGGACTTGGGCTTGGTTTGTTCTTTATGAGTAAGGTGACTTCTTGGGCATTTTCTTTAGAAACAGAAACCTTGACATTATGTCCTTCACACACACACACACACACGCACACACACACACAAACACACACACTTTGATATGCATAAATATACACACACACACAGGCGCACTCACCCCCCTAATGGCACACACAGAGACACATATATACACAATCTCAGTCATGGACATATAGCTACACACAGAGATGCACAGATGCACATGCATGAGTGCATGAGTTTAGACATACAGAGATATACATACACAGGCATACATGTATATACAAACACAGAGATACAGATACATACTGACACACACACAGTCACACCCATCCACTGGTACACACACACATACACACAGACACATACTGGCACACACACAGTCACACTCATCCACTGGTACACACACACACACACACACACACACACACACACACAGACACATACTGGCACATACACAGGCATACCCATCCACTGGTATATACATACACACACATACTCACCAGTACACACCCAGACACATATGCACAAATGCACAGATAGAGATACATACTGGCACACACACATAGGCACATTCCCACTGGCACACACAGACACACATATATGCACATACATGCAGTGGCACACACATGCAGGAGCATAGACACGTGTACAGAGGAACACACAAGGCTGTGACAGCATATTCTAAAGTAAGCAAATATCTTTATTAGACTATTTTGTGCTGATGGTTTCATTTACTTTGAGTAACCATAAAAAAGTGGCCTATACAATGAGGTTGATTTTGCTTATGCTCAAGGCAAATGAAGGATGAGGACAGTGTAGGGCTTTATAATAAGACTGTGGTTATGAGGATTGGAGCTGTGCAGAGCAGCTGAGGGAGTAGCAATGAAGCTTCCAAAATGGCACATGGGAGACTCCAGATTGTACAGCAGAAGAAAGCAGCTAGCAGAGTCTGAGCCAGCTCAGCAAAGCAGAGCTGAGGTCCTGAGTACGTACTTCTGAAATCTAGGGGATGTCTTGTCCACATGGAGATTAAGGGGTTTGTGGTACCCATTCCAAAATGAACACAGTGCTGATGAGAAGCATGGAATCTAATGATGGGGAAAGGAGTGCATAAACTGAATACATGTGCCTCTGTACTGCCAGTGGAGAATCAGAATGACCTGCATACTGACTATGAATCCAAAGAAAGCAATTGACAGAAAAAGGTGTCTCCCTTCAGAGCTGTGTTAGCACACAGGTTGCTATGAAAGCTTGTTCATACAAATAAAAATCTGACGAATGTATACAGTTATGTACGTGTGCACGTGCGTGTGTGGTATTTTATAACAGATGCTATTAGAATTTTAAGTCTGATTTTTTTGCTTCTATTAGCTAATGTAACTGGCCACAGATTCTTAGGGGAAGTCAGAAACAATCTTGAAGTTCACTACAAGATATAGCAGCAAAAGGAGATGCAGAGGGGCATCCAGCAAGGTTTTGAACCCCTTGATAGCTGGATGAGAAGAGAGATGAAAAAGATGGTTGGTTCTCAAACACAGATGAAGAAGAGGTATATGGGTTTTCTTGTTGTTATGACCAATCACACTGAAAAAACAATCTTAGGGAGAGAGGATTAGCTCACAGTTGAGGACTGTAGTCACCATGGAGGGGAAAGTATGGTACTTGCAGAC
Source organism: Rhabdomys pumilio (assembly GCA_030674055.1). Classification (NCBI taxonomy): domain Eukaryota; kingdom Metazoa; phylum Chordata; class Mammalia; order Rodentia; family Muridae; genus Rhabdomys; species Rhabdomys pumilio. Next base: position 51,702,645 of record JANHMN010000018.1, on the reverse strand, counting down.
CCATGGTGGCAAGACTGTAACTCCTGAAGCTTTTACAACCTGCCAAAAGAGCGCCACCACTTGGGGGACTTTTCACATTCAAGTTTAACGTGAACTCAACACAATCCAGTTGAGAAAAAAAAATAAAATGAAATGAGCTAAAAAGGGAAACTCATTGGAAAGCTGGGAATGAGGAAAAGGAGCTCACTGTACACCAAAGACAGTCTAAGATTGCCCAGGTGCTGGGTCCAGTTCACATTCAAAAAAGAGAATATCACAGTGCCCCAGGTCCCACTGAGCTTTCCTCCTTCTCCAGACCCCATGTCTATAACAATATGGGCAAACATGTCTCCTCCACAGCCAGCTTCTGCATCAATCTTTCTACCACACAGAGAAATAAAATGTATTTCTAATTGACTTTCTAATAACACTAATTAGCTCAGGCCTTCATGATCCATAAAGAACAGAGGGTGCTTCCATCTTCCTATCACACTGCTGGGGCTGAACGTCATGCTGCTCCCTGCTGTCCTAGAGGAGACTCTGAAACTGTGACTACATATTCAAGCCCAAGGTATCAGTCAGTGAAAGCAACTACGACAAAGTTCTAAGGGATATTCCAGAAAGAAGGGCTAGGGTTATATCAGAACAGGAAGCAGTGTCTAGGACAGCATGGAGTTGTAATATTGGATAGCATTGACCATTTCTCCTCATCTTTGTACTGACCAGCTCTGGGACGAACCAAAGGGAAAGTCTACCTTTGTCAGTATCTGAAATGTCTCTGAGAGGCCCATGGATTGAAGGCTAGATCACCCCTTGAGAGGTGGTCAGAAATGAAGATGAGAAGAGTGATAGGAAGTCTTCTAGCTGTTAGGGGTGCACCCTTTAAGGGCAATATGGGACCTCTGTCCTTTATCTTGTTCATTTCCTGGCCACACATGCTCTGCTCTTGGTACTTCCCAAGCTACAGCTCTGAAGCAACGAGACAAAATGATCAGGGACAGAAACCTATAAAACTGAGCCACAAGTGAAACAAACATCACAAGCACCTGAGACAGTAAGAGAAAGCCCTTCTACAGTGTCACAAAGGGACCAATGAGTTTTTGACCAGAGGAAACAGGAACTGTGGAGCCCAGAAGGATCTTCCACCAGAAACATTACTGCAAACACCACAGTGGAGGGACTCAGGTGCAAGGAAGAGGACTCAAAGAGCCCACTGTCACGTACTTACAGTAGGCACCAAGCCAGCTCTCTCACTTTAGTCAAATCACTCCCCAGTTTTCAGGTCCATTAAATAAACAGAAAGGCACTTCACAGTTTGTTTGAATACTCCCTGTGAAGCAACTGAGACAGGTTTCCTCTGCTCCTGCCTTTACCTGGGTTAGGAAGTGGCCCATATTATCCCCCACAGTAGTCTCTGTAACACAGTATTTCCTTAAAGCTATTCTAAGGCTGCCCACTTCCCATTTCCTGTCTAAGGTCAGGAAGTGTTCTTAAAGAAGTAGCAGTGATCACATCTTGTGACAAGCTTGTTGTGATTCAAAACAACCAGTGTTTAGAAACTATTTACGACTTTGCAACAAAATAAGTCTTTGTGGTATATAAGGAAACAGTTCTGGAAGAGGATATGGTACAGTATGTGTGAGTGTGTGAGTGTGTGTGTGTGTGTATTAATCTATAAGTCCAATATGCTACAATGCAGAGAATCTCTGAACTGCAAGAACTGACAGAGAGCTGTGGTGTTGGGGCCAGCCATTTATATCAGGGGCAGCATAGAATTTAGGAGAAGAAAATGATGAGCTAAAAAAAGATAATCATATTATGAGATACTAATTTTATTTAAAAGGAAGGTTCTATACATGTTGTTAGATGATTGAGAAGTGAGAAACCAATCTGGGAATCTAAAAGAAAAACAATCCCCATGGATAGAACACATATGGAGTTGGGAACATGAGAAACTGAGAAAATAAGACATTTTTTTTTGTTGTTGTTAGTAAAATCTTAGGTTCCCAGGAGTGAAGAGATAAGCAGGAGAGTTGGGAGTGGGGAGGTAAGGTTCTCCACAGTTTCAGCAGGAAATTACTTTAGGCTAAACTAGAGACACTGCGGGAAGTGAGAAAGAAAACGCTCGTTTTGTGGGATTGCTGTTCAGGAAGTGGAGTGGGGAGCCCCTTGGGAATGAACAGGGACTGCGGAGGAAGTGGAATAATGGATGATCCCTGCTCCTGAGCCTGGGAAGAGGGGAGGTGTTACTGACAGCTGAGAAGGGATAGGAGGAAATAAACAGGGTTCACCTTTAGGTTGTTTGTTTGATATATGTTTGGGTTGTTTATGTGACAATAACTTATTAAAAGTGAAGCTTTGAAGGATTGTCTTTCTAGGAATCAGAAAGCTAAGGGGATAGCTGCCCAAGAGTTGATTCCAATTGCTCCATCAACTCTGAAGAAATGCCTTCAGTGTGTCTCCCACACTGATGTTTTATGTGTGTGTGCTGTTCAGTACATTTGGATGATTCATGAAGCTTGGGGCACCTGCTGATTATAACTTTGTGGAATTAAGGGCTGGGAGTGTGGCTCAGTAGATAGAGTGTGTGCAGAAAGCCCTGTGGTTCCACCCCCAGAACCCCAGCAATTCCCTAGCATGGTGGTGAACACCTGTGATCCCTAAGCTCAGAAGGGGGAGGTGAGTTGATCACCAGCTGAGTCACTGTCATGCTGAGTTCTAGGCCACTTGGGGTACATGAGACCCAGTCTAAGATTTGGTTTTTGAAAAAATGAATTTCTGTGATTTTGGAGATGAGGAAGGAAGAGAAGTGCTCGTGGATAAGTGAAGAACAAATGTTAGAATTCTCACATTAGTGGAAACACAGCTTTACGAAAATGGCTATTTTGTCTGGCAGAATGGACAAGATTCACTTTGAAAGTACAGAGGGAATATGAAGTGTAGGGTGGTTTAAGCTGAGGAGAGTAAGTAAACAGGTGCCATAGACAGACACTGTGAGCTTCTGGGGTCTCAGAGCCAAGGTCTACAGTAAGGTCTGAAGGAGGGGCCGCTCACACTTTCCCAGGGAAACAAAAGCAGCTAAAGCCAGAAGTACCACTTGAAGCATCCACACAGAGGGGAGCTGTTGACTAGGGCTGCTGAACTAGCACTACAGCTAAGAGGTCTGCGCTGAGCTCTGAAACAGTGATAGGCAACCTAACCATGAATGCAGTGGATGGATGGCTTTTAGAGGGCAGTGTTCACAAAGCTCTCACAAAGGCTATATGCAAAGCTTCTGTAAAACAAGGCAATAAACTTGCCGGGTGGGGGGGATTGCTCAGTTGGTGAAGCAGCTCTCCTTAAAAGCCTGAGGATCATTGTTTGATACTTGGCACCCATGTACAAAGATGGCCATGGTGGCACATGCTTGTAATATCAGCAGTTGGGAGGCAGAGACAAATGGGTATCTGTGGTTCACTGGACAGTAATCTACCCAACTTGATGAATTCTGGGTCAGTGAGAAACCTGTCTCAAAAAACCAGGGTGTACAGTGTCTATGGAACAGCTTCTGAAGTTGACTTCAGGCACACACACACACACACACACAGAGAGAGAGAGAGAGAGAGAAAGAGAGAGAGAGAGAGAGAGAGAGAGAGAGAGAGAAAGAAAGAGAAAGAAAGAGAGAGAAAGAGAGAGAAAGAGAGAGAGAGAACTTGAAGGAGATTGTCTGTAGGTATCAGTTTCTCAAATAGCATTCACTTTCTACTTTTAAGCTTTTATAATTACTTAAATTTTCCATTCCTCTATAATGAAAAAAAAAAAACCTTTTATTTTAAAATCTTTGAGAGAGCCAGATAACCTTGAAAATTAAGTAAAATGAAAGTGTAAGCCCTGTTTAATACACAAATATTTAAGAAGTTAATCCCTTAAAAATCCTTTTAATTCAGTTCCATGCTAGGTGGGGCAGGCCAGGAGGTAAGAATTTTAGGTGTTCTAATCTCAAAATACTAAGACCCCGTGCAGTCAAGTGTTTAATGCCCCCTTCATCATAGTTAATCACAGGTCTAGGACAAAGGGAAGGGGGTTGTTGGCTGGAGTGAAATCACAAATGGGGTTAAATTGTACAAGTGTGCCCTGTATCATGAGAAAGTCCTAAAAACACTGGAAAATCCAGTGGGTGATCAAAGGACTTATCTCTATGACAGCATGCTGCTCAGAAGGGCCTCTGTGTAGAACATTTTGGGGCAGACATACCTTCTATATTTTTTGAGGCTTACTTAATTTCAAAATGAATCATCTAAGTATCCCATGAAGCATCAGAATGTTCCACCAAGTTCATCATTGTTCGTGTGTGTGTGTGTGTGTGTGTGTGTGTGTGTGTGTGTGTGTCGGCCACAGGGCAGCCTCAGATGCTGTCCCTCACCAGTTAGCCACTTTTGTTTGTTTGGTCTGTTTTGTTTTGCTTTGTTTTTCAGTCATAGTCTCTTGTTGGATTAGAGCTCACTGAGTAGGGATAGGCTGGCTGTCTAGCAAGCCCCAGGGACTCTTCTGTCACCATCTCCCCAGTGCTGGGATTTCAAGTACATACCATCATGCCCAGCCTTTTATGTGTATAAATTTATGTGTGCCAGGAAATCAAACTTAGGTAAATCAATAGGCACTTTACTGCCTGAGACATCTCCTCAATTCCACGTTTAGCTTTTCTTTTCATCTTATATTTTATTTTATTTTATTTTATTTTATTTTATTTTATTTTATTTTATTTTCGTTGACCTGGAACTTACTATGTAGTCCAGGGTGGCTTCAGACTCACAGAGACAGAGCTGCATGTCTCTCTCCTAAATGCTGGGATTAAAGGCACATATCGTCATATTGAAGTGATCAGCATTTTTTTTAACTGGAACTCTGACTCACATCACGTTGAGATTTTAGACCAATGCCTAAGCCCTCTATGGCACAGGTGTTTGGAATTCTGTAGAACATGGTGGCTGTCTTAGGGTTCTATTGCTGTGATAAGATGCCATGACTAGGTGAATCTTTTTTGTTTTTGTTGTTGTTTTGTTTTTTGTTTTTGTTTTTTATTTTTGTTTTTTTGTTTGTTGTTTTTTTTCGAGACAGGGTTTCTCTGTGTAGTCCTGGCTGTCCTGGAACTCACTCTGTAGACTAGGCTGGCCTCGAACTCAGAAATCCGCCTGCCTCTGCCTCCCAAGTGCTCGGATTAAAGGCGTGCACCACCACCGGCCGGCGACTAGGTGATTCTTGAACATTTAATCATGGCTGACTTACAGTTTCAGAGATTTAGTCTGTTATCATCATTGATGGGGTCCACACAGTCAGGCACAATGTGGAAAGCAGCTGAGAATTCTAAATCCCAATCTGCAGGCAGCAGGAAAGAGAGGTACTGGGCTTGGCTTGAGCATTTGAAACCCTAAAGCCAGTAACACATTTCCTCGGACAAGGCCACACCTACTCCAAGGCCACACCTACTTCAACAAAATCACACCTACTCCAACAAGGCCACACTCACTCCAACAAGCCACATCTATTCCAACAAGGTCACACCTATTCCAACAAGGTCACACCTTCAGATAGTGCTACTCCTTGGGGCCCAAGCTTCAAATATAAGAGTCTATGGGGGCCATTCCTATTCAAACTAACACAGTGGCTTTACTTTCTCCTGGTGTGTCTGCTCTTTCTTGCCTAGCTAGTCTTCCACTGCTCTTCTTACACCATAGAAGTGGACCCTCCAATGGTTGGGTAGGGTGTGTAGAAACTGTGGTCAGAAGCCATTTCTAGGTAGAGACCTTTGTGTCACACTGCTTTGGAGTAGCTCAGAGGCAGACATGGGGAATATTCTCTTCCACTACAGAATTCATAAGGGACTGCTTATCCATCTCTACTTCTCTGGCTGTGACACTTCATGCTCAAGCCTATAGGGCATTACTGTCTTCTAATGGAGGCGTTCTCACACAGCACAGGACACTCTTACATCAGAGAAGGTAGTCTCTGCTCTCTAGCTGGAGTTTCAATTTCCTATCTGTATGTTTTCTTTCCCTAGGGTGTGTGGTTTGGCCCACTCATTTCTATATCACTAATGTTCCTTTTGGCTGCATGGGTGCTCTCTCTCTCTGATCAAGAATTTCTTCTTTTGCTTACAGCAGACACCTGCCTTTGAGTTTTGATAATGGGGAACGGAAGTGCGGTTGGCCAGATTTCCACAGCTTTCTGAGAATCCCCATAGCTCCCTTACAAATAACTCACATTTTCAGTTCATTTCTTTTGGTTTTGTTTATGCTTCACCAAGTTAGGAAATTTCATATGCCACTCAGTTTCTCAGAGCAGCTGATACTGGGACAGACTTTAGACAATCCCTTGCAGGGAATTCAAGGCCTGGGATCCCTGGTCCCAGCCTTCCAAGCTCAGTTGGTGCTTTGCCATCATGAGAACAAAGCATGGCATCTGCTTGCCTTGCCTCACGAGGTGTGATCCTGACCTTGCTGTGAGCCTTATTATGGGCTGGTTTTCATTCAGTGCTGTGTGCACAATAGAACAAATCTATTTAAGAGTCCAAGTCCCTCTGGAAGCACGGCTTTCCTCTGTCACACACAAAAGGGGTTTTCAGGCAGCAGATCGACAGGTAGTAATTTTAATAGCCACTAATGTAAATTAATAATTCTAATAACCTTGTTTCAGACGTGCTATCAGGACACGGGAGAGGGTTGCCATGGCTGCTATGTTTTATTGCCCACAGCTGTGCAAACTCATCTTGGCCCGCACAGTTCTCCTCTGTAACCTCCCCTTTCTTTGGTTTACTCCATGTCAGGCCTGTGTGGATTTAACAGCAGCGACAACAAAGAAAACTTAGAAAAAGTTGGGGGTTTAGCACTCGAGTGAGCATCATTAAGTGGCAGAAGGAAAGGCACATCTTAGGACAGAATACGCTGGCTAGATCATCGATATCCAGGTCCAGTTTATAATCTGTCAGTGGTTTCAAAGCACATTTTAAAAGTGCTTTTGGGGCACAATGTTTCCTAATGAGCTACTTTAGGGATATTATTTTCTACAAAACTCCAGAGAGCATGCTTGTTATGAGTTGTCCACTCTAGAAGACACTCAGACAGGGGTTGGAGCTGGCTGGAGGTGATACTGGGTGTTCGGAAACCAAGTACAGTTCCAAGCCTTTCTCAGGATGAGCTTTTAAGCACAAAAACTGTATCCCAGTTGACATACTGCAGTTAACAAGAGCAGTTAGCCAGAAGCAGAACTACCGAACCCAAAAAGCAAGGTTAGTACAGTTAGAGACTTCCACAGAAATATGGACTTTGATGGATTAGGTCTTTGTTCTTGTTTTTGTAGGTGTCAATGCCTATGTGTTGGGTCCCAAGGCCTGAATGGTACTTGTACCATGACACAATTTGCAACAGTTGTGCTAAGGTCTGGGGGCCTGTTACACACTAACCTACTATCTTAGGCCCATAACTCATCATAGACCAGTGACTGTGTTAAGTGTGCCCCCCCCCCACATACACACTTCCTATTATCTCACATACATTCTCCTCTTTAAATATCATAGCATTCCTATGTGGTCATATTGGTGACTAGACTCCTAGACCATGTCTGCTGAAATGCTTGCCACAGGAGCCGTGAGCACCAGAACTCTACCATCAAGAAGCTTGGAAACCTGGAGGATTGTGATGGTTAATTTTGTCAGCTTGATAGCAATTAGAATCATCAAGGACATGATGCTGTGGGCATGTCAGTGAGGGATAGTCTAGATTAATTATTAATCAGGGAAGAACCACCCTGAATGTGAGCAATACTACTCCATGGGCTAGGGTCCTGGATTGGATAAAATTGAGCTGAGCCTTTTCCCTTCCCTGCCATGGTGGACTGTATCCCCAAACTGAAACAGGTGTTCAGTCTCACTAACAAGAACAGTAATGAATACAGCACTTCTGATGGCGGTGGGAGGGGTGGAGGAGGTGGGGGTAGGGGGTAGAGGAAGGAGTGTGGGGAGGGGTGATGACAGGGTTCCAATCATCAACTCTTCCTGACTTTGTCTCCCTTCAAATTTGTGCCAACTGCTGCTACACTGGTGAGAGGATCCCCACGCCCCAGCTCCAGTAGTTGAGAAGCAGAAGCAAGACAAGCTCTGTTTGAATTCCTTGTCCTAATTCATAAGTGTGACAAAATGGCTTTGTGATGTTTTATTATCTGCTGATAAACATAAAACTAGACCACTAGCTTTAACATTAACCAGTGTCATGCAGTGGGTGGAGGCTTATGATTCCAAACCAGATCTCTGTAACACCAGATCACAAGATCAATTTCCCACAAAATTATAAGCAACAGAAAAAAAGTCTATAAATAGTGTTATAAAAACATGAGAAATGAGTATTTCTCATCCTGTCCATAGTCAATGATATGGACTCATGAAGACTGCCAGTCCAAAACACAGAAAAGCTGTGGACAGCATGCGGTGATCTTTAATTAAAGTATATTTTTTAAGCCCACCCCTGTGTTCCCACCAAATTGTCATGTGTCTGATTTGAAAAGTAGCCAGCTCATTGACTTTAACTCTCATCTGAACCCATATGGCAATCTGGAGCTCATTGCAAAAGCACCGAGTTCTGTTCAGGGCTGGGTTGCTCCATTTGAAGCCAATCGTGGGAACTGCTTGCTTGTAAGCTTCCTGTCTTGGTTGCCATTTAAATGTTGCCTCTTGGATAATTAATGATAAGAAAGTTTGGGGCTTTTGAAAAGTCTTGAATCTTCTACAAATGTTGCCCATGTAGGTCTCAAACTGGTAAAAGTCAGATCGACAGATCTGAAGGGCGAGCATCCTGCCATGCCTCACAAAAGCTCCCTCCACGATCACATCCCTGCAGAAGGCTGTTATCCAGTGACTGCCAATCCTCACCCTCCCACATTTTCTTCTTTCTATGCTACACAGAACTGCTAAGAAAAAGGAGATCTGGGCTAGGGATGGCTCAGCCAGTAAAGTACTTGCTTAGCAAGTTTCAGACCTGAGTTCTGATGCCCGCTATGTCAACTTGGTAGGATGCATTTGTAATTCCAGCTATGGTGAATCTGGAGGTGGAGACAGGTAGGTGATCACTGGAGGGTAACTGGCAGCTAGTTTAGCCTACTTGGCAGAGTTCCTAGCCAAGGTGGGAACTCTGGTATAGACAAAAAGGCTGGAAGATGCCTAAACACAGATAACCAAGGTTGTCCTCTCCTACAAATCCCACAGATACAAGCACATGAGTTTATGTACACTTCCATACAAGCGTGCCCCATTCATATACACAAACACAACCTACCTACCCACATACAAAAGAAAAAAGAAAGAGATCTGATGTCATATTCTTGTACCAGTTTAGAGAATCTTTAGGAGGAAATGGGTATAATTCAATAACCCCCTCAAACCTCATTGGACCTGAACTCTAGGCAATATATCCCTGCACTGTGATAATTCTTATAGGCAGAACGAGTATTTTACACGAATGCCATTTTCCGGGAACAAATTGACTAACTTTATGAAGCTTTCTTTATAATGAGAGGTCTCACTGCAAGGTCACAGGTGATCGAATTGTACGTGCAATTAGTCACTCACTGCATCAAGAAGCCTTTGGGAATAAAGGCCTTTTCTTGTGAAGCAGTCTTATTTATTAATAGTTAATTATAATTTCTCTTATCAGCTTCTCAGTGGATTTGCTATCTACAAGGAAAGACTGGGGAGAAATATTTTTTTAAGAATATCTGAACAGTAGACGGCCTAACAGGTAACCCAGCCCCATTAGCAACAGCATCCCTCAGTGTCAGCTGGGGTCACGAAGCAGATGTGGTTTTCCCACTGTATTTGCATAGTACTTAAGTTGGAGGACACCCAGGTGAATCACATAGTCCTTCATAGCTGCCACTCAAATTGGGTCCCATGGAAACAGCAAATGGGAGCTTTGCATCACCCCATTGATTTAACACACTAGCTAGCTTCTTAGGATCCTCAAGTTCTGTGCTCTGCTTCCAAGGAGGTCAATTTTATTCTATCTGAAAAAAAAATAGCTAGTAATGTCTGTACACCTTGGATTCTCTCCAACATGGTGGGTCTGTAACAGCAGCAAGTGTTGTGCCATTGAAATGCAATCTAGTTGTAGAGACCCAAAGGTCATGCTTTGTCATTTGGGCAGTGTGACAAGATGGCTGCCTTGATATAACAAAGAGCTATGTGTAAACTTGTAAGCACTTTCTCATAGACCTTTCTTGATTGCATAGTGCATGATCTTCACATAAGAAAAATATGTTTATTTTTTCAGGGCTGAGGAAATATTTCCATTGGGAAAGTTCTTGCCTCACAAGACCAAGGATGTGTGAGTTTGATCCTCAGAATCCACATTAAAAAGCCAGGTGTCGGTATCACATGCTATGATATCAGCTCTCATCACATTAAGATAGGAACCAAGCAGCCAGGCAAGAGTACTTAAGAGATCCCCAGGCCAGTGAGAGACCCTGTCACAAACAAAAACATGGAGAGTCCCTGAGGAATGACAGGTTTTCTGGTCTCAACATGAATGCACACACATGTACCACACATGCAACTGCTCAACGCATATAAACACCAGAAGGAAAACAATATAGAATATGACATTAAATGTTACCAACTTAATTTTTTTCCTGTCTTCTTCATGGAATCTGTATATAATTTTTGTGGGTTATAAAAGTATATAATTGCTTTTGACAAATACAGATACACACATTTCCCCACCAGCAATAAGTGGATTAGATGATATTTCAGATCTAGACAACCCTAATTAAATTACTTCTAACTTTACTGGCCTCTGTGGGTTGATCTCTCTTTGACCTTCACAGCCCATCAGAATAAATGAAAGGAAAGCGTCCTAATGGTTTTTTACATCAGAACTTCTCATGAGCCCGCCATTCCCTGCACACCATGCATCTGCCTCAACCACTGCTAGCAGAGCTTTGTGCTTTCTTTATGTGATTTTTTTTTTCAAGTCTTTCCTGGTATAAATGAACATTGAGTCACAGAAATATATTAGGTCAGTGCAAGGAAAGGTTATTCAAATTACATTTTTTAAGTTTCAACGTTTACTAAATAAGGAAAAAAGTAAACCAAAAGCTTCTTTTTAAGATAAGATTGAAAATTCAGGCTCGTGTCTTTTTAAAAGCACAGGGTCAGAGTCCATCCAGACTAAGGAACAAAGGACATTTTCTTTATAGGAGACAAACAATGGAGATTGTCTTTACAAACCGTCTTCTAGAAGTCATCTTTGCTCCTCATGAGGAGTCTTTGTGGTAAACTCTGAAGGGAGCTTTTTTTTTTTCTTTTGCCATTTGTGAAAAGGCAATGTTTATGTTACACATTTTTTAAAAAAAGGTTGAATATATTATGCTGTTTTTTTAAATGATATTTTACTGCATGATAACAGATGTGTCTTCATTTAAAGGACTATAAAATGAAAAGTTGCAAGTCACATAGTCTTCTAGAACAAATGTTTTTTCCTGTGTCTTTCCTTTGCCCCTTAGAAGACACTTATGGTAGCAAACCTCTCTTTCTCTCTCTCTCTCTCTCTCTCTCTCTCTCTCTCTCTCTCTCTCTCTTTCTCTCTGCCTGCCTCCCTCCTTACTTCCCTCCCTCTCTCTCCCTCTCTCCCTTTCCCTCCCTCCATTCCTGCCTTCCCCTCCCTCTCTCCCTCTCTTCCTCCCTCCCTTTCCACCTCCCTCCCTCCCTCCCTTTTTTCCTCTCTCCCTCTCTTCCTCTTTTCCTCCCCTTATTGCCCCCTTCCCCTCTCTTCCTTCCTCCTTCTGGCCTCAATATGTGTCAAACGACAGACTTGAACATCTAACCTTTCTTTCCTACTTCTTGAGTACTGGGATCACAGATTACATGCACAATTTATATAGTAGTAGGTACTGATCCCAGATCTTCATGCGTGCTAGATAAGCTTTCTACCATCTGAGCCACACTCCCAGCCCAGGGCTTCCATTTTTATGTAATCTAAAGAAGCCTTCCCACAAAAATTCTATGTGGATGCACTTATTCAGTGAAGTAGCCACAGTTAGTGTAGTGGTTGGTTACTACAAGATTTTGCACATGGGAGATCTTCAATAAATACATGAACTACCTTGTATGGTTGTACTAATAAGTGGGTTAGGGTATTTGGCATTGTTTTTTTATTATAATAACAGACAAACACAAAGTAAAACCTTACAGGACAGCCTTGTAATGTTGTAGATTTGGCTCTGTAAACCTGAGTCTACCAGGTTTCAATGGCTATCATTAGCTTTTAGATGCAGGCATGCAGTCATCCTGATCACCCACATTACTTGCAGTCCTTGAGTGTTGATGGGTTTGGCCACATTGTTAGGTTTGAGGACTATTATCGTCTTACTCTTTCGTCTTACTCTTATCGTCTAAGGGTGTGTTTTCTAATGTCATGTTTTCCTATCATCTTAAATGGATGCTTCAGTGCTTCTTAGAAGCGGGGAACAAAATACAGGAGGAAATATGGAGATAAAGTGTAGAGCAGAGACTGAAGGAAAGGCCATCCAGAGACTGCCTCACCTGGGGATCCATCCCATACACAGTTGCCAAACCTGGATGCTATTTCGAATGCCAGAAAGTGCTTGCTGACAGGAGCCTGATATGGCTGTCTCCTGAGAGGTTCTAACAGAGCCTGAAAAATACAGAAGAGGATGCTCCCAGACAACCATTGGACTGAGTGCAGGGTCCCCATGGAGGAGTTGGAGAAGGGACTGAAAGAGTTGAGGGGGTTTGCAGCCCCATGTGGGGAGCAAGAGTGTCAACTGGCCAGACGCCCCGGAGCTCCCAGAGATTGGACCACCAACCAAAGAGTACACATGGAGGGACTCATGTGTACTGGCCGCATATGTGGCAGAGGATAGCCTTGTTGGACATAAGTGGGAGGAGCGTCTCTTGAATCTGAGGGGGTTCAATGCCCCAGTGTAGGAGGAATGCTAGGGCAGGAAGGTGGGAGTGGGTGGGTGGATGGGGGAGTACCCTCATAGAGTTAGGGGGAAGAGGGATGGGATCGGGGTTTCAGAAGAGAAGATCTGGAAAGGAGATAATATTTGAAATGTAAATAAAGGAAATATCCAAAAAAAGAAAAAAAGGCATTTACACCAAACACACACACACACACACACACACACACACACACACACACACACACA
>JANHMN010000018.1:51678653-51689462 GCA_030674055.1 Rhabdomys pumilio | reverse complement strand
ACACACACACACACACACACACACACACACACACACACACACACACATTCCACATAAGCTTCTATGAAACCATTTTTGATTTCAACTCCCAAATCCAAAATCAAGAAATCTGATACAGGATAGAGGCTGACTTGGGAAAGGAGGGCTTCTTTGGATTTTGAGAGTGTGATTTGTGCTATTCTACCTGCTCACTTGAATGAAGCAGCACACTCTCTGAGTTCAGTTGCAGGGAAGTAATATCCTCTGTCTCTTTAGTCCTTTGGGCTCATGGTCTCAGAAACGCACAGTTCCTTGCATTGTCTCGATGGCCAGGAAGAATAACAGTTGTTACGATGTGGTGAAATTCAGTCAAGTTTTGTGGTTTTTTTTTTTTCCCCAGTAGCTTTGTGCTCATTCATGAATAAAAGTGAGTTTTATAGCAGAAGTAATTACTCTTTCTTGTTCTAATTAAAATCTTGACAAATTAACAAATTTGCTACCATTCTACCTCTCAAAATATTGTTCTCAGTTACTGTATCTAGAAGAAACAAAATAGAGACAAAAACATCAATTAATTACCTTTGTATTACACACTTTCCAAAAGTCTGTGTCTTCAATTACTTTCCTCATCTTGTTGTTTCTGTAAACTTAAATCCTGTCAGTCCTCAACTTTCTTTTCTTCTTTTTGTCTCACATGCTCTGGGCTGTTAGTTCATTGTTCCATTTCCCCTCCCATTCAGGAAACCTAAGTTAACACCTCCTTCCTTCCCCCTTCTGAAAAGCAACTGAAAACATCTTTGTTCATTGCCTACAGGGAATCATCCATTCAATGTGGAATCATGCAGGAACTCTCCATGAAGAAAACAGAAGATCCTCCATGTGGTGTCCACAGGGTAACTGCCAAGGTTGTGAGCTCGAAAGCTTAAGTGAGAACAGCTAGTTTGGCCCATTACCCATACTGAAGAAGGAGGTATCTGAGTGCCATGTATACATCCCTTCTAAAACGTTCTTGTTTGTGTCTATGTTTGTGTGTGTGTTCATGTGCATTCCTATGTATGTGTGGAGGCCAAAAATCAACCTCACTTGCTGTGTTTGGGAGTATCCCTTTGTTCTTTGAAGCAAGATCTCTCAGCAGTCTGAAGCTTGCCAAGTAGTCTAGGCTACCAGGTTAGTGAGCTCTATGGATCCTCCTGTCTCTAACTCCCTGTCTTAGTAAGGGTTTTACTGCTGTGAACAGACACCATGAACAAGACAAGTCTTATACAGGACAACATTTAATTGGGGCTGGCTTACAGGTTTGGAGGTCTAGTCCAGTATTATCCAGCAGGCATGGTGCAGGAGGAGCTGACAGTTCTACATCTTCATCTGAATTCTACTAGAAGAATACTGACTTCCAGGCTACGAGGATGAGGGTCTTAAGCCTATGCCACAGTGACACACCTACTCCAACAAGGCCACACTTCCTAATAGTGCTACTCACTGGGCCAAGCATACATATACAAACCATCACACTCCCCAGCACTGGGATTACAAGTACATATAGCCATGTCTTGTATATATATATATATATATATATATATATATATATATATATATGAAATAGGGATTGAACTCAGGCTCTCATTCTTGGGGTACCTTACTAACTGAATTATGCCCCTAGATTTAGAACATATTGTGTTGCTTCCCTTCACTCTCTTGTTCCTCATTCTCCTGTATGACCAATAACAGCTACCACATAACCCATTCTGCTTTGGCTGTCCTCAGATCACATGGTGAGGAACATATAACATAGTTCCTCCTCTGAACTCAGGGCCTTCTAACCACAAACTCTCTCACCACAGGAGCTTCTTGGGAAAAAGCCAGGAGCTTATGTATTCAGCTTTGGTCTCACCTTTGTGGCTGTCCCCTGCCTTTCTCTGCTTCTTTTCATACTACCAACATGACCAGAGCTGGCTTTACCCAAATGGGCCTCTGGGACATTCACACCATATGGCAGTTCTGAGAATGTCACCCTATGCTCTAGGGTATTTTTTTCCCACAGCTTACACGAATTGTAAATTATTATCCATAAAATAATGGTAAAGAGAGACAAGGGCAGGGAGAGGCTCTGCCGTAAAGCCTCCATTAGCAAATGAGATTGGCTTTCCCATTCATGTGAAAAGTTCAAGGAGGCAATCTTGTTAAACAGCCATTTTGCATAAAGAAATAATATGCCGTAATGGGCCTTTTCAAATGACTTTGATGTTTTGCAGAACAATTTATTAATGGCCGTTCTTTGGAGAAATAAGAGATGGAGTCTCACTAGAGACTAAAACTGTGGTTTTGGGCACTTGGTTGCGGCTCAGCAGATTTTAAAGCTGCCTGAAACCCTCTGTATCCTCTGCTACAGAGCTATGCAGGGTTCTCCTCTGCCTACCCTCCTAGAGTATTCAGGAACACAGTTCTGATCTATCTTCAGCTCTGCACATACAACAGGTGCTCAAGAGGCAGCCTTGTAGCTATACTCTGGCCTCTCCCTCTTTCTATGCCACCTGCTTCTTAAGCCCAAAAATATAGGAGACAGAGGATAGGAGAAGAGGGACAGAGAAGAGAGGTGCCCCAAGTTAACAAAAGGATTTAATATACTCACCTGTTTGACATAAGTAACATAAGCTATATCCAGAGTTTTGCTTTCTTTTTTTATCCAGGTTTTTTGGACCTAGAGTCTCTCTACACCCATGTATTGAACCCATATGGACAAAGTATATTTCATGGGTTCAGTAGTGAGGTGCCTGATTAACTGTCTACTCTCCTACCTATCTTTCAAGCCCATGGCATTTGAACATTCTGGGCTCTCTGTGTTTTAAGGGTGTTCCTAAGATGTTAGCTTTATGGGTCATCAAGGGAAGGTTGATTCCTTTTCCAAACAAAATTAGGAAACCCTGGAAAACAAACATAAACAGTTTTTGTCACTTACTTTTGACACTTGCAATGGATTTGTTTATCTGTGAATCTTCTTTAGCATTGTGTGACGTGCTGGCCTTCCTATGCTTATGTGCCTTCTGGCAAGCTATACCTTCCTGCGGCATGCTTTGGCTCTGAAAGTACACAATTATATACTTAGGAATTACAGAGCCATTTTTCTTCTCAGCCTGTGGTAGCTGGTACAATCTAAGGTAGCCTGAGAGGCAGGATATACAGTGCAGACTGAACCATGAAGCTTGAGGATGATTGTACACACTTTTCTTAGTAGCTTCCATGAAGCAGCTGGCATGCAAGGAACGATGTTATTCTAAAGAGACACTTGTGTTCCTACCTGTGATTATCAGATGATTGTAACAACAGACCCCAGTAGGTTGGAATTTCTCCAGGAACATCATACTTGGAGAAGGAAAAGGGAAATTATCTCCCCCAAAGAGATTTCACATAGTTACAGCAACTTGTAAGACCATCTTGCAGGACAGACCAGAGCAGAGACAATGATGGGTCGGTGGCAAGCAGGACCACGCCCTGGCCAGTTCTATTTAACGGTTTATATCTATGAACCCCATATCTCATGTTAGGACTCTAAGGGTGGACTAGGGATGAACACTGGCCTTCTTGTTCATTATCAATGTGGTCACATTAAGTTATTTTCCTTTTGCTTTTTATTATTACTCAAAACCAGATTGCCCTATTCGGGATGGGCAGCTAAGCCTAGCTTGTCAGGGTCATCAGGTTCAGGCTCTGGTCCTAACGACTCCCATAATTGTATTTGTGAGGTCTGTGGAGAAGACATCAGATACAGTTTCCAACCTATGTCCAGCGAAAGACATACTGATCCCAAAGTCAGCATCCATCCAATGACTGCCTGACATCGACAGTTGTTGGATCTTCTCCAATTTGCAGGTAATTCTGAGGATCCTGGCTACAGCTCATTTACAACCCATGAAAAACTAAGACCCAACATTCCAGAAACCTTAAGAGTGAGAACTTTAGGCCACCAATTACTTTTAAAAATTGATTGGTTTTTTTTTGTTTGTTTGTTTTGTTTCATGTTAATCAGTTTGCATAAGATCTTCTACTAATTGTTTAAAATGGAAAGCCTTGAAGATTCTTGAGAAACCAAAGCCCACCCTAGGTTATATATACTTCCATCAGCTTCTAGAATGATTTGTTATTTAGCCATATTTATTAACATAGATTTTGGTCTCTATAGAACAGTGAAGACCAGTGTCTCTGTGAGATTGGGTTATAATATTTCAATTGAGAATAGAAGTTCTATATACTTTGAAGACCAACAGATTTACTTGTCCCAGGATACAAGCAATATATATATATATATATATATATATATATATATATATATATATATATACATGAATGTGCTGAGTGTGGCTGCACACATCAGTAATTCCAGCCCTCAGGAGCAGAGGCAGGAAGAACAGGGGCTCAAAGTTAGCCTTCACCACACAGTTGAGTATTAGGCTAGCCTGGGCTAAATATTTTAGAATTATTGTGCCATACTATATAATAAAAAAAAGAGAAAGAAAGGAAGAAAGAAAGAAGAAAATAAAACAAAAGAAAAATAATGCCCCAAGGATCATCTTAGATGATAGTTCTTGCAGACTGTTTCCTGGAAGTTTAGTGAATGTGTTGTAGTGTGGGAAGAAGGGAAACACATAGTTTCTCAGGTCCTGAAGGAATTTTATCCTCTGGTGATAAGGTGAATAAATAGTGAGATATCTGTTTTCAAAAGCAGGAACAAAGTAAAGGTACAGATTGCCACAGAAGCTTTATTTATGTGTGACATTATTATTATTATTATTTATGGGAGACATTAGAGCCATAAGAATGGAGGGAGAAAATTAAGAAAGTTTACTTGAAGAAAAAGCCAAACAAGTTAGCCTCAGGAAATAGGAAATAAAATAGTGTTTTTAATAGGTGGAAAAAGCGATTAAGAGCATTTTATGAAAAAAAAAACATAAGACAGATTCAGATATAAAAAAGATGAGGGGGATGAATTCAGGGTATATCCACCCTGCTTGTGGGGAATCCAGTAGACCACTCTCCACGGAATGGAAACCAAAATTGAATATTCAAACGACTTTTGCTTGTACTGAGAAGAGTTTTATTTTGACAAAGCATATCAAATGTATCATAATTAGACTGCAAGAATAAAAGAGCCAAATCCCAACTTCTCCCATTTGTTCTCAGCAGTAAGTCTGATACAGAAAATGAATGTCTCCTCTGGGATAAGCCTGACCACCGCTCTGATAAACAACCTCAAGAACTCCAGGAGTTTAAGCCATGACTTGAGATAACAGAAGATGAGAAGCAGCCCAGCAAAGAGCAACCAGACCTGGATTACCTCTAGATAAGATACCACAGTCTCCCTGTGGCTCCTGCTGATATTTACAATCTGAACAGCTGGGCATACTCTCCTTCAGTTTGTTAGTGGTTTCAGGTTAATTATTCACGTTTAAATTGTGATGATCTTTAAGTCTTCCTCACATTCTTAGTTTGCTTGAACTCTCTTCTTAGGACCTTTCTCTCTGTCACCAATCCTACTGTCTTGCTTTCTAGACCTGGTCTGGAGTTTTCTGTTTCACTAGAAGCAGAGACTTTATTTCAACAGAAATAAAGTTGCATTCACTTAAGATCTAAGACATGGTGGGTAGGTTAAAGACTTAGCTTTTATGTTTCATATTCCAAGCACATGAGGAGGTGGAATGTTTGCCACCTAATCCTGGTACCACATCCTAGGACCACATCTGTCTTGCTGTTGTGAAATCCAGAGGGAGAGAAGTCTTGCTTGGATGGATAGCTCACTAAATTTCTCTCTAGGTCCTGGATTTTGGGAGCTATTGTCTTTTGCTAGGGTTGTACTGAAACAAATATCCAAAGGGCTAGAGTTTTCACATTTGAACAACACAATAAATGCAGGCTTGCTGCTGGCTTCTTTGGGGGAAGCAGCATGAAGTGCCTGCACATTGTTGTGGATGGCCTCAGAAAAATCTGGCTGGGATAGGCACATTGGCTCCTAACTCTGTCATTCTTTTCCTACTGTGCAAATGGAAGGTTTGGACATAGGGATTTATTTACCAAGTAAATTGTATATGATAAACTCAGCAAATCTAATCTGAATGTAAGCAAATACTGAGGGGACTTATCTCTCAAACAAATGTTTCACCTCCAGATTACTGAAATAACAAAAGAAGAAATGCAACAACTGCTATATCTGAATTATGAGGATGTGACTGAAAAGTTTGGTGGAGATAGGTTTTCTTGCTTTGTGAGAGTATCCACCTGCAGATAGGAGGTACCTGGATAGAATGCTTGCTCACTCTCTTGCCACTTGCAAGTGTAGGAGGAGCTAAGGTAGAAGGAGTAAGGAGAGGAAGGAAGAGGAGAAGGAAGAGAAGGAGCTAGGAGGAGGAGGAGGAGGAGGAGGAGGAGGAGGAGGAGGAGGAGCTAGGAGGAGGAGGAGGAGGAGGAGGAGCATCTGGGAAGGGAGGGGGGGAGGAGGGAGGGGGGGGGGGGGGACATGGAAGCGATGTCCACGTGTCTCCAGCAGTCAAAGATAGTTGGTATATCTAGGTTGGGTATTGGGTTACACTTCTGATTGCGTGGGCATCTTGTTATTGATCATTACCAAATATGTAAGTCTTTGGATAATCTAAGCATTAGAGTCTCTTTTGTACGGAGCCTGCATGGTTGGTAGGATGGTCTGGGCAATGCCCAGCCTTGCAGAGACAGTGTGGAGGATTGGCAGAGCCATCTCCCACACTGGTGTCTCGTGGGTAGCAGGGCTGGTGTTTCTGGCTGGCCAATTCTAGCTGTGGCGTGCATGCACAGAACGTGTTGGTTGAGCTAGGTAGAGCCGCCTTAGCTTAGATAGTTAGCTTGACCAGCGGCCTCCTTTTAAATAATTACAACAACATGCAAGCATTGTCTTTTTCCATTCACATGCACCCAACCAGTCTCTTTCAGGTCCCCAGGCCAGGAAGCCCAGTCTTCTTTTTCTCCTTTTCATTCACCTCCCCCTTCCCTCCCATCTTCTCTTTTTTCTCTCTGTTCATGTGACTGAGGTTCTCATAGACTCAGAACCGTCATTTCCTGCCTCTGCTTCACAGGGACTGCAATGTGAGATACTGCAAAGCATTCATAGCGATATTCTGTTCTCTTACTCTTAGTAACTGACCTTCACTTTGAGCAGAGAGACCTGTATACAGCCTCAGCTTTCCTTCCTCCTTCCTTTGCTATCAACTGGTCTAATCTTTGGAAGTGTATGGCAATGGTTCTTGCAGTGCATGGGTTTCCTTTGTCTGCTCTTTGTTGAAGGTTCTAATCTGCCAGAAGAATCTGATTTTTTTTGTTTTTTGTTTGTTTGTTGTTTGTTTTACTGCAAGCTTTAATAAAAATAATAAAAAGGAACTTTAACATGGTGGTAGCATAAATCTATAATCCCAGTACCTGGGAAGTGGAAGCAAGAGGATTGAGAATTCAAGGTCATCCCTAACTATGTAGCAAGTTTAAGGCTATCCTGGGCTACAAAAGACCTTGTTTTCCAAACACACACACACACACACACACACACACACACACACACACACACACACGAAGAAAACAATCTATATAAAAATAAATGCATACATATAAGAATACATATACATTAGTTAAACAATCAAGATTATGTAATTGGTTACTAGCTGAGGAGAGCTTAGAAGACGTGTTCCTTCTATTAAACCTTATAACTAACTGATTAGGAGAATTAACTGGAAACATACAGACTTGGGAATCATGTTGTCAAAAGAGTGTGCTGCTATGTCATTATAAAACTATAGCTTGTTGAGTGGTAGGAATCAGAGATTGTATCAAGCCGGTCAGCAAATTATATTCTAAGTATTCCCTTCAGAATCAATTAGGAAACATCTTTAACAAATTAATCCTTTTGTTTCATCATTAGAAAGGAATACATAAACAGGATATTTAGGCAATGAGATATTTTTCATTCAAATTAATTACAGCAAATTAGGCAAAGAATCTGTAATAAATGGCAAAGTTGGATACCTCGTGAACCTATTAAAGCAAAAGCTTCCTCGTAGCCTTTTAATTATTCATATTCATGGCCTAAAATTGTAATTTAATAGTTTATGGGCATGTGATAATTTTAAACTTAGCTGTCCTACCACTTTGTTATCTACATAACAGAAAATTGCCCACAGCACTTCAGCAACGCTGTGATAACAGACTCTCACATCTGATAGTTTGTTCTGCTTTTTCCAGTTCTTATGAAAAACAAAGACAAAACTTTGTTCTTGAGTAAACCACTAATTATAAGCACTTCTAGGTCAGGAGCATCCTTCTAAAAGACTCTATAAATAGGGATTGTTACACTGAATAAACCAGTAATTTATACCTAAGCTGTCCATTTAAGCAAACCATGTATTTTATTACTGTCATTTGATTTTGTGAAAATTTCACTTGCTTTTTTTTTTCTATACTTTCCCTGGAAGCAAATCTTGATTTTTTTCTCCATGGCAAAAGTAGAAAATAAGTGATTGGGTATCTTGTGTGATTTCTCAGTTCCCTCCTCCACAGCAAGACCTCTGTACAGGCTTATTTGTAGCAGGTCTCTACTCTCACCTCATTTCCCCCCTGGCCCTCTCCAATCAGCCTTTCTTTCTACCATCCTTTGAAGTTGCTCTTCAGATCATTCACTTTGCCTTCTCTTACCTGACAGTCATTTCTAAAGCACTTGAACATCCAGTGCTTTGCACAACACCATCTGCTCCTGTTCCCACCTCATGATCGTCCCTCCGCTCTGTTAGTTGCTTTCTTTCTCCTCTCATCTGTTCAATATCCAGCTCATCATCCCAGTCTCCTCCTCTTCCACACCTGTGCTCCTTCCCCAGGTAATTGTACCAAATTCCTTTGCTGCTGATATCATCTATATGGTAATGAAACCCAAATCCATTACTTCTGTCCTGACCTCCACTGACTGATTTCCACATTTACATCACTCATAGGTCCTCTACCTGGTATTCAAGATATGGGGGTGGGAGGAAAAGGGAGAGGGCAAGACACACACACACACACACACACACACACACACACACACAGAGAGAGAGAGAGAGAGAGAGAGAGAGAGAGAGAGAGATTGCCAAAGATATTGTGATATTGTTCCCTAGATGGCACCTATCTTAGTTACTTTTAGGGACAAGTCTCTCTCGCTGGCCTAGAACTCATCAAGTGGGTAAGGCTGGTGGTCAGCCGTTCTCAGGGATCCACCTGTCTCTATCTCATCCAATGCTGGGATAACAAGCTCAGGCCTTAGTGGTCTCCTTGATTTTGCTTTCGTTTCCTGCAATTCATTGCCTTCACAAAAAAATGCTAAACCAGCATTTCTCCAGTGTTCTAGAATTCTCCATGAGATTCCTTCACATAGAAAGTAAAATCTAAATTGTATCTTATCTTTGAAGGTCATCCGGCCCTGCCCACTTTCTGAACTCATCTTATACCCTGGTCAGCTTCTTTGCAGTCGACATGTATGTCTATGGCTGCCTTACCCAGCTCTCACAAGTTACACTGTTAGGAGACTAATAAGCCCCAAGGGTCTGTGATGAGCATATTCTAAGCTATTGGGATTTGAAACTTTATTTCTACAGCATATATAACCTAAGTGAGTCCAGGGGTCAGATAAACATATTCATAAAATGTGTTTCTCTTGGGGATACTGTTTACCTTAGGCACTACTTTGGGAATAGTAAGTATGAATGGGGGTTGACAAAGTCTCCTCTTTTATGGGGTTCACATTCTAATAAGGGAGCATAAAGTAAAAGACAAAACAGTAAATATAAGATAGTTTTAAATAGCAGAGAGAAATAGGGTCTGTCCTAGTCTTTATTCAAGCTCAAGTTGAGACAGGCTGAAGATTAAAAGAAGTGATCAGAGAACGTTTCTAACATACTTCAGAAGTTCAAGTCCCTTGCAAGAGTGGTAATACACTGAATTAATAAGCAGTCTAGTCATTTTTAAAATGAACTTACTTTGTATACATAGGTGGTTATCAGTACACATTCAGGTGTACATGCACATTTATGTGTGTGCTTACACAGGGAGTTTTCTGAGACAGGGTCTCTCTGGGACTCAGTGCTGGATGACTAGGCTGGTTGGCAAGCTCAAGGGATCTGCTTGTTTCATGCTTACTACCATGCTCAGCTGTCATTTGGTTTCACATGGATTCCAGTGACTGAGCTTGGGTCCTCTAGCTACATAGCAAGCACACTACCAATGGACCCATCCCCCCAAACCCTAATAAATACTTTTGCTAAGATGGATTTTATTTATAAGATTTAGAATTAGGAAACATTTTTATTTCTAAAATCATAAGTCAGAACTACAACAGTAGTTCTGTACAACTCAGAGCTTCAGAGTTACATATCAGTTACCACACAGGAGGGCATGGAGACTTCTATGGACATCTAATAGTTTCATGGCACAGGTTGGGCTGGACACCTGAGTTCCTTGCTGTTCTCTTGTCCTACTGTTAGAACTTAGCTTTGTGTACAGGAACTCATTCCTCTTCCTCCTCCTCCACCTCCTCCTCCTCATCCTCCTCTTCTTCCTCCTCCTCCTCCTTCTCCTCCTCCTCCTTCCTCCTCTCCCTCCTCTTTCTCCTTCCTCCTCCCCTTCCCCCTCCTCCCCTCCCCTTCCCCTTCCTCCACTTCTCCTTTCCCCTTTCCCCTTCCTCCCCTTTTCTCTTTCCCCTTCCTTCCCTTTCCCCTTTCCCCTTTCCCTTTCTTCCCCCTTCCCCCTTCCCTTCCCCCTTCCCCTTTCCCTTCCCCCTTCCCTTCCCCCTTCCCCTTT
>JANHMN010000018.1:51655857-51678390 GCA_030674055.1 Rhabdomys pumilio | reverse complement strand
CTTCTTCTTCTTCTTCTTCTTCTTCTTCTTCTTCTTCTTCTTCTTCTTCTTCTTCTTCTTCTTCTTCTTCTTCTTCTTCTTCGTTAGGTCTGGCAATAACCACCATACCTAGATACTGCCCATGGAGCCTCTTCTGTGATTTGTTTCTCTCTGCCTGTTAGAGAAGGAGTACACTGTGTTTCTGCCTGGCTCCATGCAGGATATGTGGGGTGGAGCAGGTTCTACTTCATCTATTGAATGAGGTCATGATGGACCTGGGCTCTATGGCTGTCTTACTAGCACTGGACAAACTACAGAATCAGGAAGAGGTTTTCCTCAGTCTTAGAATTTTCCAAGAAATGATGGCTAAACATTCTCACAGGTAAAGCATAAAAATTCAGAGTACCTTATACGATAAATAAGTGTGCAGGGAGCGGAGATGGGAGGAAATCTCTACAGTAAATATAATCTACACTAAGGGAATTCAAGCCAAAGAGGACAGCTGAATTTCCAAAATGAATGGAGCATTATCTACAGAGAAGCAGGAATTAGATGATCTTTATCCAAGCTTTCAGCAGCCATTGTCCCAGAGGAAGATAGAGCTGTAGACTGACGGTGAAGGTAAGAGTTTGGGTTGAGACTTTAAGTCTAGCTGAGGTTTCTTTTAACGTGGGGGTGCCATAAGGATTTTATAGCCCTGGGTGTTTATCTAACAAACCTTTGTGTTACAAAAGAATTTTAGAGAGGCTGAGTTCACAAACTAGGGAAGCAAATCAAGAAGAAAGCAATGAGCTGGGGCCACTGGGTACCGATCTGTGATGATTGACAGTAGATCCTGCTGGACACTAAGTGAACTGAGAGGACTGGCAATGTCTAGTCCCAACAAAAGAAACACAGACATTTATGTAGAAAGGGACACTCTCTTGGAGGACATGAAATACATAAGCAAACGGACAGCTTTTGAGATTGTAGGAAGGGGCAATAACACTGTAAACATTTCAATTGTTCCAAATTAATAAGTGCCTTAGATAACATTCTCACAATAAGGGGAGAGATGAGATCAACCTACTTAAAATTTATGGACCAGTAAGATGGCTCAGTGGGTGAAAATACTTGTCATGATACCCATGGTGGAAAGAGAGAACCAACTTGCAAAAGTTGTCTTCTGACTTTCTGTACGTGTATCACAGAACACACATGTGCCAATGTTCACATACATCATACACACAGACAATGTAATAAAAAACAAAATGTAAAATAAATAAAATTTACATTGGGGTAAGGGCTGCAGCTCACTTGACAAAGTCCTTGCCTAGTCTGAAAGAAAAACAAACAAAAACAAAAACAAAAAACAAACACACAAAAAACCCAGCAAACCCTGAGTTCATTCCCCAACACTCACAAAAGTGGGCGTGGTGACACATACTAGTTATCCTAGCATTTGGGAGATGGCAGCATTAAGAAATTAAAGACCATCTTTAGCTGCATGGTGAGTTCGAGGCCAGCTTGGGCTACATGATACCATGTCCTAAATGAATGAATAGAAAACATTTATGGAGAAAAAGAAAAAAATCTCATAAAGAGTGAATGGTTTCTTAAAAGGAAGATCCTCACAGAGCAGTCTCTAAAATATTAAGACACATGTCAAATTTGTCATGTTAACCTGACTTAGTGCTGGGAAATGATCAGACAATTTGAACAATGGATCAGAAAAGCCATATATCTAGAAGCCTGTTATTTGCCAGTAGATTGATGTTAAACCAGTGGGAAATGTCAAGTCAGAAAATAGTTGTGCTAGGAAAATTATTTCAGCATTTGTACAAACATCAGATTTGCTCCCTGTCTCATACCCTATGGATCCCATGCCAGCTGACTAAGTAAATTCCACATGATTAAAAGTTTAAACACAAAAAATCAAACATGTGTGTCTTTTAGAAAGCAATATATAGCTATTTTGTGACACTATTTTGGAGAATAACGTTGTTGCCAACATGATAAAACCATAAGTAAATATGAAAACAATCTCTATTTAACCAAAGTAATTAATAAAAAATAATTAGAAGAGGATACTTATCTATGTCACTGCCAAAGGGTAAATATATCCAAGAAAGTCTCCTCAACAACATAAAAATAATGAAATCAAAGTGGGGTGGAGAAGTTAATGTCTGAGGAGATTGCCCACTTTACCATGAAGCAGGGACCAACGCATTACACATGGAGCTGATGCAGAAGCCACAAAGTTCGAATGCTATGGCAAAAATAGACACTGGTTCAGATATGGGTGTAGTATTCAAAGTGCTATATCACAATTTAAAGATGTTTCATTAATTTGACAGTGTTAGGGAATTGCTACTAATCTAGAAATTCTAAGTGTGTATCCTTCCAAATCCAGAGAGTTTCACAGAGTATCACTACAAGGTTCCTTAATATTATAAGTATAGAACAGAAATTATTTTATTAATAAATGTTAATAGTTACATAAGTTAATGTTCCTTTTGATATAGCAAAGTACCTGACAAAATCCATCTAATATAGGCGTGGTTTATTTTGCCTCACAGTTTATCAGTATAGTCCATTATGGAGAGGGTTTTGTGAAGGACTGAGAGGGAGGCAGCTGCTCACATGGCCTCCATAGTCCAGAATCTGAGAGAGATGGAGGCTTGTGCTCAGCTCAAGCTCACTTTCTCCTATTCAGTGGGGTGGTACCACCACATTTGGGATGTGATCTTCACCACAGCTAACTTAATCTAGATAATTTCTTAAGACAGGCCTAAAGACTTGTCTCTAATAGTTATAGACCCTGCCCAAGTTGACAATCAGTATTAACCATCACAATATTATATCAATTTTATGAGTATAATATAACCAGGAGACTTGAAAATGATGGAATACTATGTGGGAATAGTAGTGTATCTCCAAGGATAATGTCTAAAAGGTACAAAATTAAGTAACACAAATGTAGATAAATATATGGCTATGCAGCGTAGTATCACAAGGATAGTGGT
Organism: Rhabdomys pumilio; assembly: GCA_030674055.1. NCBI lineage: Eukaryota > Metazoa > Chordata > Mammalia > Rodentia > Muridae > Rhabdomys > Rhabdomys pumilio. The sequence goes on along the minus strand of JANHMN010000018.1, from coordinate 51,675,406 downwards.
TATGATGTAATTGGGTGTAGGGATAGAGGCAAATAATGCATCTGCTTGTGTTGGCAATGTTGGGAACTAACTGTTTGTAGAGGAGGATGCTGGAGAATACAGGGTAGAGTGTCAAGCAGGGGGAAGTGTGGAATGAGAGAGTTCCAGGGAATCTGGGGTGAACAGGTAGAAAGACAGTAATGTGGGAAACCCCACTGAGGACATAGTGCACATGAATTATATCATAATAGATTATGAAACTTGAGCCACTGGAGGAATCATACCCTCCTGCAGTAACCTTGAGAAAATAAGTTCTGTGGATGCCTGAAACCTAGGACTGGAACAGGTTAACATGTGGTTACTGAAGAAGGAAAGAGAATGTCTGGGTAGCATGGGGATGACAGTGGGCTTTGACAGACTGGTGACTAACACTGGACATGCAAGCCCATGAAGTCCTGAGAGGAACTGGGGGTGTTTGGAATCTGTTTGAAACAAAACACTACAAGAAGTAGTATTATAACTTTAAGCAGAAATATATGATTTATGTTCTTAAAAGATCATTTCAGTTTCTTGTTTGAAGCAGAGTCACATGTATCTCTATGACTCATTACATAGCCAAGGTGACTTTGAACTCCATATTCTCCATTTTACCTCTTAAATGCTAAGATTACAAATGTGTATCATCATATCTGGTTTTATAAGGAACTAGAGGGTCAAACTCATGGCCTTATGCATGTTAGACTGACAGACCCTCTCCAAACTCATCCACATCCCCAACCAATAATTTAGCTTTTGGGTAGACAAGGCATGGTAGAGTTCAAAAATTGAGGCATGAAACAAGTCAACCATATGTAGATAAATCATTTGGGGCACTTGAGCAAAGACAGCAACTTTCCATAGATGAAGAGACTGTAGCAAGACCAAGCAAGAGATCTGAAGCAAAGTAAGGATGTCCATGCTCAGTGCTGTCACCTAAAGTCATGCTGATGTCCATGGGTGGGACTGCCACCAGGGACTGTATTAGTGTTCCTGGATTGTACTCCAGAGGGCACGTTCATGTCTGTGGCCTGTGCTGCTTCCAAGGACCATGATGGTGTCCATGGCACATTGATGCAGCAGAGGGTTGTGCTGATATCTGTGGTCTGTATTGCTATCAGAGATCATGCTGAGGTCCATGGCATGTGCTGATGAAAGAGACCATGTAGAAGTCTATGATCTGTGTTCTGGTTAACTGTGAAGGGTAAGGAAGCTACTTTTGCAGTGGTATCAGTGACTGTAGACTCATAGTTAAAAAAGAGACATAGAAGGCTTCTATGTCAACCCTTACCCTGACCCCCCCACCACCACCACCCAAATAGCAGCTGAGACAGAAAATCATTGAAGAGAACTCATTAAAGTTGTGGTAAGAATGCTTAAGCATGTAGCTCTTCACAACTGATGGTTTCTAGCAGAGCTGTGGATGGGGAAGGACTCAATTTTTTAAGGGGTTAGCCACTGGGAATTTGACTATGCTCCAGTGACTATATGAGCAATACAATTGGACTTTTGGCTTTGTTTTCCTTTCTTTCTTCTTCGCAGGACAGGGGGTGCATCAGAAGGATAGGAAGTGAACCCGGGAGGACTGGGAAGTGACTGTGATCAGAGTGTACTATGTAAAATTTCCAAATAATCAATACAAATATTATATAAAAAGAAGTCTAACCCAAGACATAGCTCTATTAGAATAGGTGACCTTCCACCATAAACAAGAGAACATATTCAGGTAAGCTGTTTTGAGCAAAGATGGAATGTAATCAAGAGATATTGTGGACAGAGAAACAGAATAGACTGTAGAAAAGCCACAGAAACAAAACCAAATGGAAGTCACAATACTCTGGTCATCAGCATCAGCCTGGCAAGCATACAAACTTACATGTGCTATCATGAGAATGACAGAGGTCAGATAATACTTGCTAAAGAGGAACAGGAAGAGGAGAGGCATATGTGCTGGTCTCTGTATGCCTTGAGAACGAAAACTAATGGCTGAGACCTCCATCATTTTATCTTTTTAAACAAATGGTTTAAATTTAGAGTAACTTTACTTGAAATATAAATAAATTTCTTTTCCTGTCTCTCTCTGTGTTTTGGTTTGGTTTGAGACAGGGTCTCATGTATCACAGGCTGGCCTGAAACTATATATATATATATATATATATATATATATATATATATATATATATATAATACTTATATATTTATAAGTATATAAGTATTAGTCTAATTTAATAGTTGTTAGTTTTTTCTTGTTGTTATGATAAGTTTTAAAAAAGCAACTTAAGGAAGGAAGGGGGTCATTTTAGTTCAGTTCAAGGTTCAGTACATCGTGGTGGGGAAGTCAAGAGAACAGGAGTGTGAGGTGACTGGTCATATTATGTGCCCTGTTGGAGGAAGAGAACAATGAAAGCTCTTGTGCCAACACTCACCTTATTTTCTCCATCCATATAGTCCAGGGTCCTTAGCTCAAGAAATGGTCTTACCCATAATGGGTCTCCCAATTTCCATTATTGAGATAAACCTACAGGTATACCCAGAGGCCCATCTCTCAGGTGGATTCTGAATTCTGCCAAATTGGCAATCCATGTCAACCATCACAGTGGTATATATAGTTACCTTTGGAGTACATATGTTACACAGAGAGGTTACGCGTGCATATTGGCTTGTCAACTCTCATCATCTCAGAGCTTGAATATCTGGGATGGCATTAACCAGGTTGGTTCTGGATTGTGCATTACTTAGTTTTCCTTCTCCTTTGCCTTACCTATACTTTCTTCATTTGCATATAACAGTTATGTCTTATGCCTACAAAATCAGCTGATGTCACTAAACAGCAGAGAAAGTAAGCAAAACATCTCATTTAGGTGTAGTGTGCACTCCATAGCTTCCTCTTAGGTTATTGGTTCTCAACCTGTGGGTTGCAACTCCTTTGGGGGCCAAATGATGCTTTCTCAGGGATCACCTAGGACCATTGGAAAACGGATATTTGTATTATGCTTCGTAGTGGTAGCAAAATTACAGTTATGAAGTAGCAATGAAAAGAATTTTATGATTGGGGTCACCAAAACATGGGCAACTCTAATAAAGGGTCATGGTGTTAGGAAGGTTGAGAACCACCGTCGTAAGCTATCCAATCACTTGTATAACTTGGATTACAGATACAAACAAATGAATCAGTTCTTTCCTTTAGTTTCTTGCTAGATTCAAGGTATTTGCATATCCATTTTTTATCATTTGGACAATCTTATGAAACATGAGAAACTTCTGACTATAGGAATAAGAAGTTACATGTCTTATTGACAACAACAAAGAAGAAATTAAGACAACATTATATTCTATTAAAAATAATTATGTAGGGCTAGGTGCTTGGGAGGTGGTAGAACCCCATCCCACCTGCAGCATTGCATAAACTGGGCATAGCTCTGCAATCCTAGAACCCCAGAACCCTAAAGGTGAAAGCAGAAAGACCAAGACTCCAAGCTCATCTCTGGTTATTTATTAAGTTGGAAGCTGGCAGCTGTTTATTATCTAGGCATTGTTCTTTACTTCTTTGCTTGGCTGTGCAATGACTAAACTAGTTAGATAACTGTCTAAATGTCATCAATTTATATTAGCAGGTATGGAAGAGGATAAAGAAGTGTATGGTTCATATTATCTGATCTGAGGAGCACACAACCTGTTCTGAAATCTAACCAAGCATGGCTCTGTGAAGGCCACTCCTTCCTGTCCCTTTAAGCCATCGCTCTCTGTGCCGGTCCCCATAATTTTGAAAGATGGTTTAGTGTTCATTTATGGCTATGATTATGATTAAAACACAATTAATCTCTGATAATGCCCTGTCTACACTGCTTACTAAATCAGAACTTCCAGGGGCATTTTACTTTTATTTAATTTCTGTAGTAAATTCATGTGAGTCACCAGCAGTGACGTTGGCTTGACTTTTCCTTTATAAAAGTTTGAGTCATTGTGTGGCTCTGAGACAAATCCCTCCCGGTGTTTTAGTGTTCAGCTCTAAGCTGATTAATGGTGGGCCATACTTAATATATTTGAAGCATACTTAAAAGATAGCTCATGACTGTTAAAGGAAGAGTCAGCCTTTATACTTTAAGAGGCTCCTTACTCTGAAATCTGCAAACTAGATTCTTCACTCTTTCTCACCCAAATTGTTTTAAAAATATTTACTTAAATATTCATAAAGGTTTTTTTTCATGGAAATTTACAAAAATCCACCAAAAGATACAAGACTTTATGTTTCAGAAACAGGTGGGTAAGTCAGTGATATTTTTTTCAGGAGATCCCCTGAACTGTAGATAAGTTTGCTTCAAGGTTCTAAATGAGGCAAATCACAAATAAATTGATCTTAAAATTCCCAAGAATTATTTTGAGTATTAAGGAGCATTTGATTATTAGTGAGTCTTGAAATACTAAATGGATCAGATTAGAGAGGTTGGGCTTCCACTATACAGTCTCATTACAATTTATATGCAGACAGTTACCATCATCGGGTGGCCTTCATCAAAATGAGGGAGGTGCTTTCAGGCCATTCAGAATCAGTAAGATACTAGCTATACTTGAGTTACATGAAGTCATCAACAAGGATGTTAAGAAGTCTCATCCTAGTAGTTTGAAAATCTTCAATATGGAGTTGTTATCAGCAGATATAAGCATCTAATGAATTACCTGTTCATTACTGCTGCAGTTTAAGTCTGGAGCGACTTACTCCTTGCTTGTCAGTTGTGCTTTCACTGCTGCTGTGCTGACTCACAGTGAGCTGTGAAAGGCAGGCATGATTCCCATCATGCCTAGCAGGGCCTCCCCACATGCACATGCTCCACATATGGACCACACAGCCTATGCAGGACAATAGAGAGCTGCTGGCCATGGCTTGGTTGACTGCTGTTTGCAACATTCTTAATAATTACTTGGGTAATGTGTAGATCGATGGCTAATGATTAAATTTGATCAGCAGTACATCTAAAGGTTCCTGATGGGGAGCTGAGTTTGTAGGCAATAGTGCAATTTTTGCTGAGCTCTCAAACATGCTCATGTAACTCAGCTGCGTGGAAGTAACTCACAGAAGCTGAACTCTGTTGGCGATCAGAGAGGAATCATGTGCTCAAGAAGCAAGTGCAGTCCCACACATGTGCGTCACTAATGTGCAACTTTGATAGTCTTCCCAGGTGTGCTTCTGTATAAAGTGCAGGATGGTAGGCAAAGAACTTAAACATTGTAACAGATGTCTGGTAGAGTTAGGAAAAGTTTCTAATCGCCTTGTACTATAATGAAAAAGTTTTCATGCAAAAGAAGTTTATGTTATTCATATACATATCTATTGCTGGCTCTATCGTTAGCTGTCATCAATATCTAATATCTGCTTATCTACTTTTCATCTATCAATAATTTATTATACACTTACCATCTATCTATTCATCTGTCATCTATATCTTCTGCCTATTATTTATCTATAAACCTGTCCATCATCTAGCAAGTTGTCTGTCTTTCTATGTGACTAACACTCATCAGACTCACTCATTTTCTCTGCCACTATTCTACAAACTAAAAGATTTTTAAAATATACACTAAAGGATAAATATAAAATATAATTAGATAAAACTATCTTGACATGCAAGATTTTAAAAGAATACTTAGGTGTATGGACCTTTAAAGGTTAAGAAGATCAGCAACAAAACCAATTGTGAAATGAATAGTTAATTACCAAGTACTGTCTGAATGCTTTCCCAGCCCACAGAACATTTCACCTGACAAAAGGCTTATTCCCCTCTTTCAGCAGAACACCCTTTTGGCACCTGAAGGTGAATATCTACAAATATCTTTAAACAGTATGTGTCATTTTGCCATTTAAGAAGTCAGTTTTTCTAACCTGTAGCTTTGAATTAGCATCCTGTGAAGTACACCATCTCTGACACACTGTGGATGTATGTTTTATCAGTTCAATTATTTTAATGATAAATTTCCTTTAGAAACTGGAAGGATCTGTTGACAGACAAAACCAGAAGCTCACAATGGACTATTTAGACTTGCAAATGATGGAACATTTAATTATTCCAAAGTAGCATCCCCCAGTTAGGGTATGATCATTGAATCCATCATCCTTCAGTTTATACACAGGACACATTTATCATGTCTCTCCCAGACAGGAGCCAGTCAGCTAAATATAGATTTAGGGACCATCCATTTCAGCTGCATGTTTCATCAAAGACCTGAAATTTCATTTCTTTGCCATAACACAGATAAAATCTTTATAAACAGTGTGATAAGACTATAAGAGAAAGCAGAGTGCAAGGGAGCTCCAGAGTGAGATAAACATGGGCTCTGTGGAAGACCCTGTTCCTACAGGAGAAAAGTGAGAGACGATGTGTCAGCATTGCCACTCTAGGGGACAGTTAATGTTCTCTGCCTGTGGTTTTTAAAGATGTATGGGAGCTGGAGGTGTAGTTCTATAACAGAGCTCATTGTTTGCATGTTTCAAATCCTAACACCAAAACAACCATAGTAACTGTACAAAGGCGGTTTGGGTACTCTGTATCTGTTTGCAAGTAAGTTTTTATTTGGACTCAAGACACAGTTAGCGTGATCAAGAAAAACTTAAATTCTTGCTGCCAGTCTTCAAATACTACAAAAAATTTTTTGTGTAACTCATTGACTTATTTTTGCAAATTTTTTTGAGGTAAGATCAAGACTGACTTTAAACTCCATACAAAGATGAGTGTGACCTTAGAACTTCTGATCTTCCTGTCACTTCTTGAGTCCTGAGAATATAGGTGTGTGTCTCCACACCTTAGTTATGCAGTGCTGGGGATGGAACCCAAGTGCTTTCTCCATGTTAGGCAAGCACTCCTGCTTCTCTTTGTGTTTGTGAGTGTGTGTGGGGGGGGGTTGGTCTATCTATCTATCTATCTATCTATCTATCTATCTATCTATATCTACCTATCTATGTATCTATCTACCTATCTATCTATCTGTCTGTCTGTCTGTCTGTCTGTCTGTCTGTATGTATGTATGTATCTATCTATGTATCTATCTATGTATCTATCTATGTATCTATGTATCTATCTATCTATCTATCTATCTATCTATCTATCATCTATCTATCTATCTATATGTATCTATCTATGTATCTATGTATCTATGTATCTATCTATGTATCTATCTATCTATCTATCTATCTATCTATCATCTATTCATCCATCCCATCTATCTATCTATCTATCTATCTATCTATCTATCTATCTATCTATCACCTATCTATCCATCCATCCACCTAGCTGGTTTTTTAAAAGATGCAACCTATTAGTCTGCTAAGAAGGATCCTGATCCTTTAAAACAGAAAGACTAAGTTGTTCTTAGTGACTCTCATCCTTCGAGTCTTCTTCTTGGAGTCTTGTCTCTTTCATGTCTGAGGGCAGCTAAATGTGATGAATGACCAAGAAAAGAGAATGTTTGAGATGTGAAGTAGGAGAGTTGGCGTTACAGAAGCCAGTGGTTTTTGCTGTACTTCTACTGCGGAAATGGGCCTATAACAGGTCTGTGGGATTTTGTTCTGGATTTAGGTAATTGATAGATGTCCTTGCTAGCAGCTGGTTATCTTCTTGGCTTGCCCTTGCTATCCTAGAAAAGCCTTAGTTCATTAATTTTGATAGAAATAAAAAAATGTAAGTTGCTCATTATTGTCAAAGAATAATGAAAAATGTAGCTTTGTTCTTACAAAGGAAATGAAATTAACATAAGATAGATGGCATATCATTGTGATTTAACTGCCTGATTCCTAAACAAAGGACATGGGAGAATAACAAGGGAGCAGTTAGTGACACAGTCATCCACCTACTTTCTCATACAGGATCTGGCAAAGCAGGCTTGAGGGGAGGTAGTTGGAGAATAAACTAGGAAATCAGAGAAATGCCAGGAGAAGCACAATTACTCAATGCTTTCTCTCTCTGGAGGCCAATGGTATCAACTGTGTAAATATTGCCATGTATACCATACCAAAATTTTCATCAGTTTCATGGATGTTTTGCACAAATATAAAATGCAGAATCAACTCCAGTAGTTGTGATTTCCTATAACAATCAGGACACAGATTTTCTCTGGGAAGGGACACACAGCGCTCTGTGGAAACTGCTACTCTGGGACTCTTTCTTCCCTAGAAGAGTGTGTAATACCTCTGCTGCACTTAAAGCTGTCTTCTGCATTCTCTTTGCTGCTGAATTAAAACATATTATAAACATGTACTCCCAGGCTTACCCTTTAACTTTTCCCTGCACACAGAATTTTGAAATGTAGGACCTTACAATGTTCTGCATTTTGCACAGTAAAAGCAATGAACAGGAGTTGGACAATCACAAGGCACTTTAGAAAAAGAGGAAGAAAAGCACAGCCAGATGCTGCACGTAGGGTCGCAGTCACCAAGGAAAGCTTGCCCCAGGCAAAGAGTTTTTCCGTGAAAATATCTGATGGTGGCAACTTGCTGGTGTTTCTCTCATAAAACATCACCTTCCATTTCTTACCAGTTCCAGATGACCGGATCTATCAATTCCACTTCTCAATCACCTAGTATTTTTTCTGAGAATGTTTACACAATATTCCATTCAGCTTCTACACCACATTTCTTTCCTCAAGTCACCCTTTGACCCACTGATCCTAGAGGACTACAGTGAAGGAAACACTGACCAAGAGTAGCGGGCAGATCTATCCAAATGCAGTTTGATATTTTCTGTTTTCATTTCTCCTCCACCAAGTTGGCTTTTTTTTCCCACATTCCTTCTCAACTGTATACCTCCCAAAGTAAGGCAGTGATAGGCAGAAGTAAAACGGGAATAGCCGCATGCACCAGCACCCCCTCCCTCCCCTCAGGTCCAGCATGAATAGGAAGGGGGCAATTGAAAATAATTAGGCAAAGGGATTCTGGAAATGGAGGGACAAATTGCTGCTGTGATTTACCATCTCAGTGTCAGCCATATAGAAGGTCACAGTGGAAACCTGGGCCTCTGGCCACTGATGGTTTCAGAAGCCGAAAGTGAGGAAAGTGAGCAAGGAGTGTGGTCAAGACCTAGAAGGGTCAGCCCTGGGAACTTGTCAGAGGTAGAGACCCTGAGGTTGCTGAGGTCATTGAGGGTTGTAAATTGAAGCCAAAAAGGCCAATCTGAGGGGCTCTGTTCTACTCAGGTTTTCAAACAGAAAACCTTTACAGCCGGGAGATGGTGATTTATGAAGGACCTAATCTTTGTCACTTCTAAGAGATTGCTTTTGGCTTCAAAGGGATAGAAAGGAAGACTTTAACATCCCATAAAAGTATATGTGTTCTCTTGCTTCTATTAAGTAAAGATGGTTTCTTGCATCTCAAAGAATATCATTTCTCTTCTTCTTATACATATACCATCACATCATACACATATACATACACATGCCATACAAATACACACACACACACACACACACACACACACACACACACACACACACACTTTAAAAATGTATTTAAAGAGTTTCCAAAACAGGAAACAGCCCCTGGCCTTGTTTATGGCAGATTCTCTGAAAAAACAAAGAAAAGAAGAGATAAGAAAAAATTAGCTGATATATGATAAACAAAAGAAATATGTCTTTAAAAAGATATGGGAACTGTATAAGCATTGATGAATCCTCCGAAGTACTTAGTTTCAGAGTAGTTTTAGACCACAGGACATGGACAGTATATGTTTGCAGGTATCAATGGTTTAGAGTGACTCTGTGCTTGTACCTTCCAGGCATGGGGATAAACACAGGACTCCAATCTAAATCTAATGTTTACAGCATGGAAACTTTTGTTTATAGATTATAATCAAATCAAAAGAGAGTTGAGTAATTGTTAACCTGTAATGATCTTTCTCTCCTGAAAAGACAATAAAGCCAACAAGAATGGCTTTTAACTCAGCCCAGAGATAAGAGGCTTTGTCAGTGTCTACAGAGATTGTTAAAACTAGAAGAGGAAAGTTAAAAGAAAACAGTTAACTATTTGATCTAGGCTTACTTTCGGCCAACATTTAATGATGCTATAAATTTTGAGTTAATAAACATAAGTTCTTACCATAAATATTTTAGGGCTATTCACAAAATAGTCTTCAGATTCATATTTTAAAACATTTCTTGTTTTCATCAGACTAACTCATAATTACACACAGAATCACATCTGGCTCAGATAAAATGGAATAAATTAGACTTTCCCTCTTTTCTAAGACAGTCTCTACTCCATTCAGGCTGTTATAGAAAAATAATGTAGGCTTGGCAGTTTATAAACAGCAGAAATGTACTGGTTTCATTTCTGGAAGCTGGGAAATCCAAGGTTGGACACCAGGAGGTCTGGCATCAGCTGAGTAAGTACCCATATGCTGAAGATTTTCTGTGTTCTCTCATACAGGGAAAAGGGCAAGCAAACACCCCTAGACAGTGTTATAAAAGTATGAATTGTGTTAAAAATGGATGCTCTCTGATGATCTAATAACCTTTAAAAACTCTCCAGCTCTTAATATTATTGCAGTGGAGGCTAAGTTTCAATCTTCATGCATTTCAGGGGATGCAAGCATTCCAGACACAGTAAAATCAAAACCCCAAACAAATGAGCAAAACATATGATCTTCAGCTGGATATTAGGTGACAAAGAACAACAGTGCTTGGAAGACAGTAGACAAATGAGATGGCACCATGCTTAGCCTTGCTGGTGCCCTGAGAAGACAGATAAGTGAGGGCAACCCAGAGAAGGCAGACAATTAGGGAGCCCCATGATTGCCTCTTCCGCCATACTAATCTGTTTAAAGTATGTTCAAGGAAGAGGAATCCTGCTGGAGCCTGGAAGATTCACTAAGTTATCAACATAAAGCTATGGAGAGCCAAGTAACCAGAGTCCACAATGAGGCAAGCCACAGAGGGGAGAGCTGTGCAGAGCAGACAGCTGACTCTGAACTTGTGCAAAGGGTCTTCTCCACTGCCAACTAAGTCACAAAATCAAGTATGGATAAGCTCAAATATCAGGAAGGATTAGAGGGTATGCAAGAGTCTCCTTAAAAAAATTCAGTAGATCAAAAGTAATTAGTGAAAGAAAGGGAGGGAACAAAGAATATGGGGGAGAAATGGAAAGAAACAAAAATGAAAGATTTATATTGATACTTACATGTAAGTGATTTAAATATCTAACGAGAATACACCCTACTGGAATGAACATAAAATTCTAGCACAACTATATGCTGCCTACAGGAAATTCACTCTAAGTGCAAAGGTACAAGTGGTTTTAAAAACAATGATATTATGAGATACCATATTGAAACTAATTGTTGAAAAACTGGAATTATTATATTAGCATTAAAAAATCTGAATTCAAGGTAAATGACAGTAACTTTATCATTATTCTGTAATAATAAAGGAGACAGTCAATAACAACCCTCAAATTTTAAGAATAGAATGAAAGACTTAAAAACACATGAGAGGAAAAAGTAGAAGGATGAAAAGCAAAAGCAGAGAAGTGGGCAATGGTGCACGGAGGCTTTGATGTCACTCTTGATACAGAAGAGCAGTAATGATCCCATAGAGCTTGCATATCACTTTACATTACAATTCATAACAGTAATGAAATACCAACAAATTCATTTTATGTTTGAGGGTTGCCACAACATGAGGAACTATATTAAAGGGTCAAAGCATTAGAAAGGTTGAGAACAGCTGAGTTTGTACAACATTAAAACCAATTTGGCTAATACGTACACAGCACTCCAGTCAGTCATACAGCATAAATTATACATATTCACCAAGATAAACTATATTCTGCCACAGAATGTCTCAATCAGCAATACAAGAAACAGGACTCACGTTGCATGCTTACAATAAAATCAGAAATTAATCACAGAAAGTATTTGTAAAGTCGATGAGAAATAAAATATATCTGCCAAGAAAACATGGTTACAGCTACTCCCTCAAAGAAAGTTCTAGAACAGACTGCTTCTCTTGCATTCTTTCACATGTATGCAGAATGAACACCAAGACAATCTCCCTGGAAGCATGCATGTAAGACCCTGAACAGTACCTCAGAGAACTGAACATAGTAACACAGAGAAGTGGAATCATAGCACATGCCTGCTTGAAGGAATGCTGTGTGGATTTAACATTCAAAAAGAAGTCAGAATGATTCATCTTATTAATAACCACAAAGATAAGGACATAAGGTCATTTTAGAAGACACAGAAAAACCCTTGACTAAAAATTAACATCCACCTTTGTCTGACCAAAAAAAACAGTGTTGGCAAGATTGATCAGTCCTTAAAGTGTTAGTCTTGCAAACTTGAGGATTTGAGTTTAATCCCCAGGATCCACATTTAATAAGACAGGCCTGGTGTTATAAGTTTGTAATCTAAGCACTTGAGAAGGTAGAACCAGGAAGAGCCTTGGGGCTCATGCTCACCTCCAGTCAAAACACAAGGTGGATGGTTCCTGGAGAACAACAGCCAAAGTGGTCCTCTGACTTCCACAAGCATGTATACATATGCAGCCTCTCACTCCTCCTTACCTGTAGAGGCACAAAGCAGAATTCTCTAGGTTGGGAGGAAGCATTTATGAAAAATTCAAAGCTAGTATCTTCTTTTAAGAAATGGTCAGAAAATTAACAAGATGGCTGTAGACAATAGTGCCTGACTCTTTGAAGAGGACAGCAGAGATTAATAAGGGTGTGGTACAGCCTAATTTTTATTGTTAGGCATGACTGGGCATATTCTGAATTCCACTAAGCCTTAAAGTCCAGACTATTGCAAGAACTGGTGTGACTGCCTTCAGAAGTACTGTCACTGGGATTCTGAGTGCTGGCTTCTGAGTCATTACTTCTAAATTTCTGAGTTAATCTGAGATCTGTGATAACAATGGTCATAACTTCCAGACAATATACACATTCTTAAAACTACTTGACTAACATGATCCAGCCTTCACACTCTCCTCTGGAAGATGTTAAGCAAAGGTTACCATCCCATCTAAAGATGGAGGGAAAGCAAACGAACAAATCCATAGATACTTACTATGTATGTAAAAGCAAGGGACTGTGGGAATCAAATCTAGAACCTGTAACTATAATAAGGGTATGACTAGCAAAATTCCATAGAGTTGTAGATGGCATTATTTATTTTTACTGTGACAAAACTCTTAACAAAAGAAACCTGAGTAAGGAAGAAGAGATTTGGGTTCACAGTTTGAGGGTGCCTCCCCTATGACAGGGAAGTCATGGGCAAGAATATAAAGCAGCTGGTCACCTGGAATCAGAAGTCCCAGTGTAGAGAGAACTGAATGCTAGTGTTTAGCTGACGTCTCCTTTTTATGTAGTCTGAAGCTCTAGTCTATGGAGTGGTGCTTTTACATTTACAGTGAGTATCTCCACCTCAATTAATCCAATATAGAAATGCTTCCCCACACACATAAACACTCCCCCCCCCACACACACATACATTCATAAATGCTTGCTTCCCTAGTGATTCTAAATCTCACCATGTTGACAATGAAAGTGGCTCAGTTAGGGTTTCTATTGTGAATAGACACCATGACTCTTACACAGTTAACTCTTTTCTCTTATAAAGGAAAACATATCATTGGGGTTGGCTTACAGTGCAGAGGTTTAGTCCATTATCATAATTGCAGAAAGCACGGCAGCACACATGCAGACTCTATATAGCATACTTTCCCCAAAAGTTGAGAGGAGCAAAGGTGGGAGGAGTAGGGAGAGGAGGAGGAAGAGGAGGAACTAGAGGGGGAGAGAGGACCATAGAGAGGAAAACATGGCAGGGAACATGTGCGTGTCCCTAGCAGTCAAAGGTAGTTGATATATCTAGGTCGGGTATTGGGTTACACCTCCAATTGTGTGAGCATCTTGTTATTGAGCGTTACCAAACATATAAAGTCTTTGAATAATCTAAGCATTAGAGTCTCATTTTTACTGGGCCCTTGTGGATGTTGGGATGGTCTGGGCTCAGCCCAGCCTTGTGGAGACAGTGTGGAAGATTGGCAGAACCATCTCCCATGCTGGTGTCTCTGGGTGCCAGGTCCAGTGTTCTGGCCCACCTGAGCTGGTGGCCTGAGCAGCAGCTCGAACATGGCAGCTCCATAACACAAGCAAGATTGGGAGCCGCCATTTTAAAATAATTACTTCAACAAGACTCTTTGCTGGAGAGGCAGCAAAGAGTTCTACATCTGGATGGACAGGCAGCAGGAAGAGAGACATGGGCCCGGATTTAGCTTCTGAAACCTCAACGCCCACCACTGTGACATACTTTTTCCAACAGGTCCACATCTCCAATAATGCCACTTTCTCTGAGTCTCTAAGGGCCATTTTCATTCAATCCACCACAGAAGAAGAATCATCACATATACCTCTCTCTCTCTCTCTCTCTCTCTCTCTCTCTCTCTGCAAAGAATGAGTAGTACAAATGTGATCACTTTAACAGGACACAATTTCTTCTTATAAGTTATTAAAGGGTTGCACCAGCTATCCCCTTCCGGCTGAAGAATTACTTAAAGTTCTTGAGTCATAACTTGAATTGCATTAACCTCATATTTTAGAGAAGCTTACACTAAAATAAGGAAAAGCAATGCTATTGGAATGCCACTTTCTGCCAGAGGCCTCTTCATTCTTCAAGCCAGGATTTAACATTTCCTTGCTTCAAAATTACACCCCTGTCCCCAACTAGGAACCTCTTTTACTTTTGCCATCTGTTTTATAAACTAACCTAGTGACCACAAGTGGAAAGCTGTTAACTGTGCCTACCCTTGTGTGAAAGTTCACAAATAATAACCTTAATTAGCAGCAGCAACTGTGTGCTAACTCTTCATTCCTGAGCTCATGTGCTAACACGGCAGGGAATCTGGTAACCTATTGTATTAATTTGCCTACTTTTATAGCTACAGCAACAACTGTACCAAGGTGATAGGATTGAAATGTCATCTGATTCATGTCCAAAGCAGTAGTATTTATCTGAATCTGACCTTGGACATATACAGCAGCTTCCTTCCATACTAACTGTAAATTTCTGTACTTGTAATAAATGACCTTTAATGGTGCCATTGTGGTAAGAGTGGTCTATTTTGTGCTGTGCAGCCAGGTCCAAGACACACAGTAGTTATACGACAAAACATTTCCTGGGGAAGTGTTATACACACACGTGTACTCACCCTAGATAGGAAGCCCACGACAGACCAAAGTATGGGTACTACCAAAATTCAATTTAGTGAACAATGAGTTTTATCGGAGTTACTTACAGAAACATGGATAAGGAGTTACTTATCTTAAAGACAGCAACATTACCAAAGTTCATACAGCAAGTGTGACAATGCACAAAAGCTGGGAAACTGGAGCACACTGCTCAGCCTGCAGGCAGCTCAACAAGTTGGAGAGTGTCCCTTCCAAGCAAACCTAATCGGTCTAAAACTCTCCAGTCTGTTTTCTGCAACATGTCTTGTCTTAAAGGAACACTCATTTTTTATTATTTACTCTGGTATTGGGGGGGTGTCTAATGAATCTAGTCAGTTTCAGGGACTTCCTCCAGCTGTTTTGAGTTGTCTACCTCTCTGCTTGAAATGCTTCTTTACAGAATGAAATATCTCAATCTTGGGGGAGACTGTTAAACATATAGATACCTTCTCTGAGGGCTCTTGCCTCTGCCATTTCAAAGTGCTTGGAAAAAACTAGGATTCAATGGCTTTAGAACACACTGAATGAGTTGTTCTAAAGAACGGCAAAAGTTGCTATTTGGGAGAACAAACATCTACAGAGGGTGAATTTATTTCCAGTGTTTATTGATTTATATCTGCAATGAATATTTGTTAAGCTTTTTGTTGTTTGTTTTGAGACAGTCTGCTGTATACCAGGTCAATAAGAGACTCTAATGGCATTCAAGGAATGACATGAGAAATTGTCCTATTGCTTCTACATGTACATGTTTAACCATGCATGCCCTCCAAACATGTGAGGATGCTCTACACACATACACACACACACACACACACACACACACACACACACACACACACAAATTACTAATTACTTTTTAAAATTAGTTTGGTCATGGTTGGAGTTCAAACCAGAGGCTACATGTGTTATAATGGTGACAGCGGTCAGAGAGGCAAGCAATGGCTATGGAGAAGACACAAGAGTCAGGTCAATAAAGTCCTAGAACATGGCAGATGAGAAATGCTGAAGAGACAAAAGCACTTCCAGTTAGCAACTCAGTTGATACTGTTTCCATGTGTTGATTTTAAGAGCTCTAGAAAGGGGATGGGGCAACCAGTAAATGGAAATCTAGTTTGTCCATTTGACTTGTCCGATGGAAGTGTTAAGTTGCAGCTGAGTGTGTAGATTTGAACTCTGAGATGATAATATAGACTGGGTAGACCGATTTCAGAGTCACAGTCAAATAGACCGTAGATAAACTGGAGAATTATCCAACAGCAAGCAGTGTAGAAAGGGATAAAAGTGAACCTTGGCTAAAACAGCAAAGAATGCCTTATGGGGACAAAAGAGAGACTGCAAGAAAGACTAAGGAGAGGCCAGAGAAGTGAGTTAACTCCTGGGAGAAAAATGTCCCCGGAGCAGAGACAGCTGGGTTTCCAGAAACTAGTCTACAAATCTGTGTACCAGTTGGATTTAGGAGCAAGGTGCTAGCTTCTTTGGTGAGGATCTTTCACCAAAATGGTTATAAAAGGAACTATGCACCATTGAGATAAAGAGGGACAAAATGGAGACAGTATATGGAACACTTCTGAGAAACTGGAAGAGGAGCAGAACAATGGCTGAGAGGTGAGGAGGAATGGATATTTGCTACCTTTCTTGTTGTCATGACAAAGTACCTGATGAAAGCAATCTAAGGAGGGA
Organism: Rhabdomys pumilio; assembly: GCA_030674055.1. NCBI lineage: Eukaryota > Metazoa > Chordata > Mammalia > Rodentia > Muridae > Rhabdomys > Rhabdomys pumilio. The sequence goes on along the minus strand of JANHMN010000018.1, from coordinate 51,658,509 downwards.
AGGGTGTAGACATAAATTTTTAGCAACCTACTTTTAATAAGGGTTCAACCTCTCCTCTATCCCACCACCCAGCAGAGGTAGTAGAAGAGAAAAGTTTTTAGGATATGGAGGAAGTGGGCCTCTTCGTCAATAGTTCTTTGCAGGCAAGCTCAATCTTCTTGGGAAGTTCAATCTTGTAGCAAACACCAGATATGATTCAGCAGCTGTAGACCAGTCCTCCAGGCAGGCAGACCCCCAGGCATGAACTGGTGGCTACAGTCCAGTCCTTTCAGCAAGCAGACACCAGGCAGCAATAATTCAATCCTGAAGAAACTGCCAGGCTTGCCAACTGGCCTGAGGCAAGGCCGCAGAAGTGGCAACTGCAGCAGGAAGTTCTTTGTCGAGTTTCTCTCAGTGTCAGAGTTATCACAAGTTGAGCTCAACAAAGCTGGGTAAGAAGAACCAATACATGCGTGTCTTTAGCGAGGGATAGTGAGGCTGAGCAAACCAAAGTTCAGTGTTTGTCTCCCACTGTCTGTGGGGTCATTATTTATACTCCTTTATCTTGGGTCCTTTCACGTGTTTGCTATATCCAAACATCCATTCACCTGTGTCTGCTTCAGGAAAACAGTCTTTTACATGTTTGCTTCAGCAAGACATTCTTACACCTGTGTGCCCCAGCAAAAACATTTGACATAACTAACTTTACAAAGAACTAGAAATTTCCACTTCAGAAGAGTTTTCTTAGGCTCCCAGCACGAGGGGATATAGGGTCTCAGAGAGAAAGGCACAGTGGGCAAGAGCAGGAAGCTTCTGGTCACAGTGCATCTGTAGGCAGAAAGCAGAGAGTGAAGAGGAAGTGGGGCCAGGCTATAAAACTTCAAGGCCCACCCACTCCCCCCAGCAAGGCTTTGCTTTCTAAAGCTTCTGTAACCTTCCAAAGTAGTACGACCAGCTGGAGCCTGTGTATTCAAAACACTTGAACGTCTGGAGGACACATCACACTCAAACCACAGCAGATGAATATAGCGTGATGATTTATTTTTGCCAACTTGACAGAGGCTAGATTCATCTGGCAAGAAGGAAATTCAGCTGAGAAAGAGCCTACATCAGACTGATCTGGAGGCAATTCTGTGGAGCATTTTCTTGATTAATACTCATGTACAAGGATCCAGCCCTCTGTACGCACTGCTGCCCTGCAGAGGTGGTCCTGGGTTGTATCAGGAGGCAGACTGAGCAAGCCATGGAAAACAAACCAGTAAACAACATTCCTTCATGGTGTCTGTATCAGTTCCTGACTCTAGTTTCCTATCTTGAATTTCTGTTCTGGCTTTTCTTCATGTTAGACTATAAACTCTAAGGTGAATAAACCCTTTCCTCTCCAAGTTGCCTTTGATCATGGTGTTTATCACATGATCTAGTTAAAACTAGAGGAGATGTCAGTTTTGGAGCAAGGAAGATTTGACCGAGTTCAGGGGCTTAGAAGAGAAGCTGATAGGGAGTGAGGAGAAAGGCATGGGAGGGGAACACAGTTGAGGAGTGAGGAATGAGGAGCAGGCAGGACTAGGCACCAGCACCTTGCTCTGCTCTTGAGTTCCCACCCACTGCAGATTTGACACAGTAAATGTGCTCCAGCCCACACTGGCTACATCTCTTTTTACAATGAAAATGACTTTTTTTAAACAATATTTTTGCTTTCAGAAATAGTTGGCAAAGGATAAGTCACTTAATTTATAATTCAATATGATTTATCAGCAATCAGCGTCCATACTCAGGAATTTGGTAAAATTGAGAACATCCACTCACAAATTGTTTTCAAATGCACTAAAATGTTTATGGATGCTAAGTTTACAATGCCGAGATGATATTACATTTTACATACATTTTAGTATTTACTACATTTGAGTTTCATTATCTCTGTTTTGGGTCCAATGATTTTTTTTTTCTGGATGAAGAAATAAATGATTGTCATTATTTAAATAGTTTGCAAGTCCCAGGCAATCTGAACCTCAGCTTAATGGCTGGGATGTTCCTGTAGTGGTAGGAAGGCACTGAGACAGCAGAAGCTGAAAGTGGTAGACTCTTTTTCCTTTGTCCAGGAGAAAAGGATAGAGGGACAGACATCTTGAGATGCATGTTAGAAAAATTCCCCTCTGTTTCCTCTCTGCATATTGAGATGGTGCCATCCTCTCTCTGTGCTGTGACTTTGAGTGCATATGTGAGTGTGCATGAGAACAGGTGCACATCTAAATGTGTGTGCTTGTTTCTGTGTGCCCACATGTGCATGTGTGTGGGTATGTGTGCATGTGTATTAGTGTAGATGTTTCAGTGAAATGGTGGGCCCCTGCTGTTTCTATGAAAATGTTTTGGCACAGACACACTCAAGGTGTGTCTGTGGGTGGTGCTAAGAGCTCCTTGGCTTCTTGCCATTTCTCTACTCATCCCCCACCACGTGGCCATTTCTTTCATTGGTAAGTGGAGCCCAAACAGATTCTAAGGAACTTCAGATGTCCAGGAGAAATCCAAGACATGCATTCCCACTTGCCTGGCTCTCCTCAAAGTGAATCTTCTTGCTCCATTCTCCCAATCTTCTTGCTCCATTCTCCCATGCTGGGGCCAGTCAGGACCTTCTTCTTCTTCTTCTTCTTCTTCTTCTTCTTCTTCTTCTTCTTC
>JANHMN010000018.1:51624089-51654012 GCA_030674055.1 Rhabdomys pumilio | reverse complement strand
TCTATCTATCTATCTATCTATCTATCTATCTATCTATCTATCTATCTGGAATGAACTTTCTTAAAGAATTACCTAAAGGGCTTTGTCACAAAATTTGCTACATCTACTTTTGGTATAATAACAAAATGTTTCTATTTTATTGTGTAAATAAAATGAGGTAACTTTTGGATAACAAAAACTAACTTGTTTCAAATTTGTGGGATATTTTAGAATTATTGTGCCATACTATATAATAAGTGATATATAAATGTTTATAGGCCTGGGGAAACTCAGTCTGTAAAGCATGGGGTCTGGACTTCAATTCCTCAGAATCCACATAAAAAAATCCTAAGCCTGACAATAAGTCTCTATAATCCCCATGCTGGGGAGGTGGAAACCAGCAGGTCCCTGGGAGTAAGCTCAGTGAGATATCTTATCTAAAAACATATGGTGGACATCAGTTGAATAAGACACCCAATGTATATCTCTGGTCTTACTGTACCCCATCCCACATATATAAATGCATGGAAGTTCAAAATGACTTTTATCTTAACATTTCTCTCTCTCTTCCTCTCTCTGTCCATATATATACATATATACATATATAATTGCATGTAATATATGCATGAGTATATACTTGTGTGTGTACATATATGTGCAGATATATGTGTGTGCATGTACACAGATGATGTCAGAGGTTCATATTAACTGTCTGCTTCTATTACTTTCATTTTTTGAGCAACCAATTGCCTGGTCTGGCTCATCAGCAAGTTTTAGGTATCAACCTATCTCTGCCCCACTCCACCACTAGGGTTATAGTGTTATAGGCCCACACTACTATGCCCAGCTTCTAGTAGGTGCTAGGAATCCAAATTAGATAATTATGCTGGCATACCTGTCACTGTAACAACTGAGCAGCTCTCCAGTTCTCTCACACCTGGCCAAAAAACAAACAAACAAACAAACAAACAAAAAACCATGTGGTTTTCTTTCTTTTCATTAGTGCCCTGAGCAGAGTGTATAAGGTTATGAAGTCTTAAGTTCATTGTTTTTGACCAGAGGCTGTTGTAACATTTCAGATGGGGGAAGAGAACCAGGTACAACTGTTCTGGAAAGGTCATAAGCCTGTGGATAGAAGAGAATTAAAAGTGCAGTTCTGAATGACCAACACACAATGCTTTTGTGGTAGTTTTCTGAAGAGAATGTTGGATCAATATAAAACCATGTTCAATTGGCAGTGATGTCTAAAATAACTTCAGATCTGGCTTCAGAAAGAGCTAGAAGAGAAAAAAAGAATTACACAAAGAATCGTGTGGGCAACTAGAAAATTGTCTTTCATAGAATAAATCTTGATAACAGATAATTCATTCACAGAAGCTTCTGAAAGTATTCAGCATGCTTGTGACAGAAGTCTAGAATAATGAGAAAAGGATACGTGTCTCAATTCAGTCTAAAACATACCATTCTGAGGGCTGGGGAGATGGCTGTCAGTAAAGAGCTTGTCTTACAAGCATAGGACCTGAATATGATCTCCAGAACCCATGTTGAAATGTTGGGTGTAGAGGCACATATACTTGAAATCCTGGTGCTGAGGAGCAGAGACAGGTAGATCTCTGTGGCTTGATGTCCAGGCAGCCTAGACTACTTGGAGTATTCCAGGCCTAGATTGGCAGCACTAAAGGAACCATATCCAAGGATGGCCTCAGGCCACCATATGTATGCAAACAAATGTACATGCACACATTCATGTGTACCTGTGTGTGTGTGTGTGTGTGTGTGTGCGTGTGTGCACACACACACACACTACCATACACTACCATACACTACCATACACTACCATACACTACCATTTACACACACACACACACGCGCACACACACACACACACACACACACACACACACACTACCATACACTACCATACACTACCATTTGACACAAGAGCTAGGAATTGCATGAATTTTGTAAGCCATGCACATGACTGTCCCTTCATTTCCTAGAATTTATGCAGTGACTCGAGCACCATTAAAGACAATCTCTGAAGGTCAGAACAATGTGAATAGCCTGGATGTGTGCACTGTCAGCTAAATAAGCCATGGGGCTGAAGGGATAGGCCTGGAATTCTTCCACAGAGTAGGTCTGGCAAATTCCCATGAAATTAGGTCACTAGGCAAATGTCCCAGGGCTGGCAGCATACTTAGGATTCTTACTTAATCTCCCTTCTAAGTGTGTTTTTTAAGAGTCTTTAGCACTTAGAAATTTTGCTAAGGTAGTATCTGAAATAGAAGAATGGTCTGAAAGTACCTTAGATGAATACTAAGTCTGAAGAATACAGATTAGAAAGCCCAGAAAAGAAAGAGGAAAGCTTAGACATAGAGACTCCAGTGTAAGGACCATTCCATTAACAAGCATTTACCACAAATGTTCAATATATCCAATACTCCATCGTCTCTGTAAGTCAGGAAGTAGAAGTCCTAGGTCGGGTTTCCATTCATTTAGAAATTTGGTAACAGCCCATACAGGGCAAATGCACCATTTTAAACCACACCTCCCCTCTGTTGCTCTTCAGAAAGATAACCTTGACTCTGGATGCAGTAACTCTGGAAGCACTGGCCCGGCATACTGAATTACAAGGCTTACTCTCTTCTGGCATCTCAGAGTTCCAACTCTGTTTTTAGATTCCTGTTTCCTGGCACTTTTGCTTTTAAACTTCTCTGAACAAATACCCACTTGAGTGCTCTTGGATACCCAACAGTGGTTCTTCATCAACAGAACCTTAAGGTCAAGTGTTTGGAACTTAAGGAATTCATCTTTATCTTAGTATGTGGTTACTATCCACATAGCCAGTAACAATACAACTTCCTGGGGAACAGTAAGAACCTCCGGTCACTGTCTGAAGTTCCTGACAGGATGAGAACTTGTCTCTCTGTGCTTCAGTGAGAAGGTGACCCATGCTCATAGAATACTCATAAAAAGATAATATTTTAGACTCAGAGTCTAATAGTATGGGTTGTGGGCTTTTTTTTTTTTTTAATTTCAAAAGGAAGTATTAGACACTGGCCACTCTAAGCTAACAGGTTAAAAATATGTGTCAAAGGGATGTCTGCTTCCTCACGAGGACACCACAATGTTACATGTACCCTCCTTCAGTCCACTGACAGCAGAATTTTCTGTTTCTTATGAGTTTTATCTTCTTTTAATAGTGAGAAATAGCTCATATCACATTGTAAACCTAATTATTTGAAGAAGGTTTTTATGTCACATGTGGCTGACTGCTTATCTGTAATGTGCAGAAATACTAATCTTATTTGGAAATAACCACAAGGATCTGCTAAATTATGGATAAAGTCTGAGTCACTTTATGCCTAATTATAAAAATAATGAGTAAAATATCAAAGAAATTTGTTTGGGGAATTCTAGTGAGAGAAAGAAGCACTAATAATTTTCCTAATAGGACTTTGGAAATAACTATACTCCCAGTTTTATAAGAAAATAGTTTCATTATTATTAATGTTTTTAATTCCCAAAAGTTAGTTGTGATTTTTTTTTGTACGCAGGCTTGCTTGGAAAACAGACAAAATGATATCATTATTATGTGAATTTTATTGTCTCTCTATGAAAGCAAAAATAAACAGAAAGATTAATTTCAGATAAAGATAAAGACATCTCTGCAACTAAACAGTCCTTGGCAAATGAGTTTAATTTCCTGGGACTTGATTTCTGCATCTATAAAATAAAGAGACTGGAATTAGATCACTCCTGATGGGAATCCTGAGGGTGTGTGTTCCTCAGTCAGAGTAAACTGGAAGTCTCTGTTCTCACTGCCCTATGGAAGACTCATGGGAAGCCTGTGCCCTGGACGGCCTCACCTCTGCTAAGGCCAAATGTTCCCAATTGATTTAGCTAGAGGATTGCCCTCTGGCTGCTTTATTTGACTAAATCAAAATAGCCAAAATTTGGAGGAATGCTGGCTGGAAGGATAGTAAGTGCCCCAGCCCCCATAGTGAGTTGTTTTGTGTACTTCAGACAAGAGAGTGAAGAGCTAAGCCAGCTTTCCTTTCCTCTCCTTTCTCCTTCATCCCAACTCACTCACTCCCTCCATTTAAAATAGGAGATAGGGCCAGTCTCTTGTTCCTACAGTAACTAGCCTTAAACTCATTGTATAGGTGAGGATGGTTTTAAACTCCAGATCCTCCTGCCTCTGCCTCCTGACACAGATAAGCATCACTTAGCTTTAGTAGGGGCTTTATGCATGCTGGACAAGAATCTATTAACTACTTATCTAGCCTTCATTTCCCCCTTAAACGAATATTAGAATCTTATGTGTGCACAAATCCAATTACTCTTCCCAGATTTTTAGGTTCCATGAACATTGGAAGTCACAAATGCCATGAACATATAAAGGGCCATAAATTAATTCTACCTACAACTCCTGTGCTACTTTGGCCCAAACCTTTCTTGATTAATAAACAAATCCCAAAGGCACAAAAGGAAGAGATGACCAGTCTAGTCTAGATTTTCTCAGACTTCAGTAACTGTCACATATCACTAGCCACATTTACTCTTCAAACACTGACAATTGGCACCTCACACACTGTGGCACATGGTGAATGAATGCTGAAGAATGAAAGAGAGCCACTAATTTAAGTTACAGTTGAGACATAAAGTGTGTGATGTATGAGTTGGTTCTGATGCCATAGTCCTGTTCCCTAATTGGTTCTTGATCCATCAATAAAGATAGCAGAGACCAATGACTGAGGACTGGATGAGACACTTAGAGTTGGGAGAATGGAGGGAGCTGGGGAAGAAGAAGGAGGTAGTACCTGCAGGAGATAAAGCTAACCAGCCATGTGAGTTTTCAGTTTGAATGGCCAATGGCCACTCTATCAGATTGTGCCTGGGATGGCAGGAAAGGTTTAGCAGTGTCCAGTCATTAAGTTAGCAAAGGCATTTTAAAATTAACTAGCGTGTGTGTGTGTGTGTGTGTGTGTGTGTGTGTGTATGTGTTGTTGTTGTTGTTGTTTCATCCATGGATCCAAGGGAATCTGGGTGGGGGTTGGTAGCACAGTCTGTTCCCAGAGTTTAAGACTCCCTAGCAAAAGCTACACACAACAGTATGACTGATGATAGAACATTATGTGTTATACTATAAAAAAAACAAAAAACAACAAAAAAACAAAAGCAGCCGTGACTGCCAGTGTTAAGTGCCCATTCGGACAGCCTGCAGATCTGCCCATCATTCCCATTTCACGAAAAGAACTCTAGAATTTCAGGTGTAGACCTTGATATATATATATAGTTTGCTTAGAATTCTGTTTGCTAAAATAAATGAAACAAAACAAAACATATAAATATAGTTTGCTTAAAAACAAGATAATGAAAACAACTCTGTGACTTCCTGAGAAGAAAGTATGAATATTGATGTTTTAGGTAGACTTCGATAGGTAGAAATTAATAGTTCATTGATTACATTCAGGTCAGTGCTTGATTAAGTAAGCAAGGGAGGGTCACACACAAATGTGTACCTAGTAAGAAACAGGCTACAGGCAATCTTCCTATACCCTTCAGGAATGAAGAAACAAGTCAGCAAGCCCTCTTCCTCCATTTCTTATGGATTCCCTCCTTCTCCTCCTCCTCCCACTCCTCCCCCTTCTAACATGAGACTGTGTCTCTGAGAATTCCTTTGGTTTGTGGGTAGCTATGAGAGTTAGGCAGTCCCTCTGTTTTCTGTCAAGGAACCCTTCAAAAGAACAGGACCCTGAGTTTCCTGAGGAACATCAATTTTCGCTGTAATCCAAAAGCAAGAACCTTTATCTTTTTTTTTAAATCTTAGTTTCCCACAAACATGCAGAGTCACCTCATTTTTAAAAGAAGTACTTGTTTTGACCTTCAGATATCTCTTTATACTTTTCCTAGGCACAAACAGTCCTTCAGAAAGCATCAGAGCTGCCTGCTGGAATCATGGTGTCCTTCCTGAGGCAAGGACTGGGCAACAGACTGTCACTTTTCTTCATTACCTCATCCACCTGTAACCTTTGAACTTCATGAGACTTAAGCAAATTAAAGGATTAGATTCCATGACAACTCAAGGTAATGAAAACCTTTCTCCAGGGAATCAACTGAGCTGTAGAAAGACTAGATGTGAATTTCCTAGGGTCACGGCATTTGACTCTTCAATGAGCCATTATGGAAAGGTACAGGACATGCTTCCTAGACCTCTGCTAAGAGGCTATGATTTGAACCAGAAAGTTGTAGATTTGGGATCAGATATGAGGCTTTTTTTTCCCCATATGGGATAAGGCATTTAGAGAAATTTAGGTAATAGCGTATTTTTAAAATCCTAAGCTGGGTGTGGTGGTAAGTGCCTGTCATCCCAGTATAAAACTTTAGAATGAAAGAAAAATTAGTTGATCAGCTTAAAGGCTGAGTCTGAGGCTTAGCCTTATTAAAGCTACAGTGTACTTTGGAAAATTAAATGAGTAGATGCAGGAAGATGAGGAGTTCAAAGCCAGCCTTGGCTACACAGCAAATCAGAGGTCAACTGTGCTTTGTGAGACTCTATTTCAGGAACAGCCAACCAACAAACCAACCAACAACAAACCCCCAAAACAAAAAACAAAGGTGTTTCCAGTTCAAAGACTCTAGCATGAAGTTAGGGGAGCTCCATGGTGGGAAAGCCAGCCATGAACAGTGCACATTAGTCTGCAGAGAACACAGCATCTCATGACTGGGGAAGCCTCTCTTTAGTTACTCAGTGATTACACAGGAAATACATTCACATGGAAATCTGTAAGCCAGGTGTCTTATTTTATGCCTCTAATCACAGCCCTTTGGAGGCTGCAGCAGAAGGATTTCCTCAAGGTAGAGACCAGCTGGAGTTGCATAGAATTTTAGGCAGATCTGGGCTACACAGTGAGTCCTGGGCTAGCCTGGGCTGTATGCAAGTTTGAGACAAACTGGGCTACAAAGCAGAATTCAGACCAGAATGGGATATGGGAAGAGTGAGATTCTGCATCACATATTAGCAAATAAATTAATTAAAGCCTGAGCAATGCCCATTGTAACCATCCTTTTGATTTTAAGCTTTTCTGTAGAAAGCAACAGCAGTCTACACATAACAATGACCCCCGAGAGAGCCTGGAGTTTACAAGTTGGAAACAGCAGCTTCTGGATGATTTTGAAATGTCCACATTGCTATATTTACTGCAGCAGCTTACACCATGTCAACTTCTGACTGACTGAAGACCTGGGTCCTCTTACTGCAACAGAAGAAGGTGAAAATAATTTCCTACCTTAGGGAAGAACTGGGACTCAAAAAAAAAAAATCAGTAAGTATATCCAAACACTTACAAGATGGTGGAATTAAGAATTTATCACACTGAAGAGAAGGCCTTCCTGTGATTTTGCTGTGAGTTATTTACTAAAGACCTTCCTGCTTGCACATCTCCTGCATCTTGAGTGTGGAAACTGCTGGGGTAATGCTGGCCAGGATTCAGGGATGAAGTAAGAAGTCTTGGAATGAAAGCAGAGCTGGCTGATTAACTGAGGGCTGGCCTCGTTAAATCCACACTGCATTCTGAGATAAAGATTGAGTCTATGTCTTAGTCGACCATCAACTTCCCAATCTCTACTTGACCTTCCCCAGTGGTTTGAAATCTATTGTTTTCTCTCCTTGAGAAAAATTTTTATTGTTTCTCCCAAGACAGCCAACTTTCTTCCACAGGGGGAAGAAATGTCCTGATAAAATAGAGTCTAAGCTACAAGGGAAAAAATGCCTTGAATCCCCACAATAGAGTAGTTTTTGGTGCTGGAAGACACTAGACACTCTCTGACGGTTACTGAAGCAATGAATTAATGAGAGAATGAGAGAACTAGAGGGGTGCCCAGCAGTGGACTTGTGAATGCGTGGTGCTTCCTGCACCCTTCTGATTTGTCTGGACCTCTAGTGTTGTGCTGGTTAAGCCTGGGCTGGTTTGTTCCATTCAGAGCCTGGCTCCCAGCATGCCTGACTTAGTAACTGTAAATTCCATGGTGAGCTTGAAAATAGCCCTCTGCACACTTTCTCTATCAATTTAGCCTGGTCTTACCAGACCTGAAGTTTTACGAAATCCCCAGTATTATAAATTCCCATCAAAGGCCAGTAAGACATCTAGAGAAAAATGTTCTGTTAGGTTCACTGAAAATGAAGACAGCAGGTTTTCCCTTTAGTTCCTTGGATTATTTATTACAGGTCTACAATGTATCTCATCTCCCTGGTCTTTTCTGAGGATATTTAAGTTCAGGTTTCTCTTCCAGCACCTCTCAATAAGCTCTTCTTAATAAATGACAGTACTGCAATCAAGTCCGCTTTGCAAGAAATAAACATGCCACCAAGGAAATCTGCCTCCTCGATTTCTCACTCATCAATACCCGACCACAGCCCTGGCAATTCTGGCTTCAATTCTGAGCATCTCTGGTAGCAACTCAACGTTTCTGGGAGGCTCAGATGGAAGAGAAATAAAGGTGATGTATTTATATGATTTCCACTAGCTTTATGCTATGGCTGTCTGGTTGCTGCATCCCTGAGACTTCAGCTTTTCTCTACCTCACTTTCTCTTATCTCGTCAAATGTTAGAGAAGAGTTGTTGAGGGGGTGGAAGCACAACACCAAAGGGCTTTGGGGTATGGGGCATATTGAGAAAACAGAAACTTTCAGGTAAGGCATTGAACCATTTCCATAGGAATAAAGCGGTCAAAATTTGATGGTGGTGGTGGTGTGTATCCATGTGTGCTAGAAGTTAATGTGTCACTGATTGAGCTAGTTTGGCTGGCCAGGGATCTGCCTGTCTCTGCCTCTGCAAAGCTGGAGTGTATTACAAGTGTATACCACCATGCCTGGTACTTTTATGTAGGTGTTAGAACTTAAACTCAGGTCCTTATGTTTGCATGTTAAACTCATGTTGATTGAGCTGTCTCCCTAGACCAATGAATCAAAATCATGTCTCTTCTAAAAGGAGTTTATATTTTCTTTTGAGAAACTACGTACCCCTCCGAGGAATAATACTGAATTACAGCAAACCTATCAAGTGATTATATCAGAATGATTCATTTGTTGACAAATGTTTAGTAAGCCCTGCAGACATGACAAGTAGTTTTAGCTTTAGAGATACAGTAGTAAGTGAGATCCTAAATTCCCTGTTGGTAAAAATAATGTATTTAAAAGAGAACAATAAAATAGTAATAATTTAACACAACTTCTAGTGACACCATGAGGAGAAAAGCCAGGTGTCGCAGAAGATGAGGTAGTGGGCACATCTGAGACAGTAACTCTGACTGGAGATCTGAATCACATATAAAGAAGCACAAGGACTAATAGTCTTTAGTGGTCTGAGCCCCCAACATGCTTAGCAGCCTGGTGGTATCTGAGAGCATGGAAGTGACAGACAAGTTAAGTGCAGAAATGACAAGGCACTGAAGACCTGGGTAGTGGTGATGTAATCTGATTTGCATTAAAAAAAATCATCCTGCTTATTTCATGACAGTGAAGAGAAATCAGGGAGCTGATACAGAAGTGCCTTCAAGTTCAGGTAAGCCAAAAAAGGATGGTGAAAACAGGGAGATACAGGTGATCATGCCATTAACAACCTCCTCATGGAGACTCTCTCATCATTTCATCTCAGGGCCACACGTCTTCCCAGAAGAATCCTGTCAGAAGCATTCAGAAAGTTGGGGTACATTTTCTTTTCTTTTTTTCCCCTCTGTGTTAGACCTAATTAGAACATTGGATTTTTTAAAAGATTTATTTTATTTTAAAAAAATTTATTTTATTTATGTGTAAGCACTCTGCCTGCATGTATATCTGTGCACCATGTGCATGCCTGGTGTTTGATGAAGTCAGAAGAGGGCTTTGGATTCCTGCAGCTGGAGTTCTGAGTAGTTGTGACAGATGTGAGTGCTGGGAACTGAACCCAGGTTCTCTGCAAGAGCAACACATGCTTGCAGCTAGATGTCTCTCCAGTGTCAGAATACCAGATGTTTATGAAAAGCTCCTGCTATACAAAAAGGAAGAAGGTAGAAAGAAGGAGAGGAAAGGAGAGGAGAGGGGAGTGGAGGGGAGGGGAGGGGAGGGGAGGGGAGGGGAGGAAGAGGACAGAAAGAGAGAGGAGGGGAGAGGAGAGGAAGGAAGGGGAGAAGGTAGGGGAGGAGAGGTAAGGAGGGGGGAGAGGAGAAAGGAGGGAAGAAGACAACAGGGGAGGAAAAAAGGGATGGAGAGAGGAGAGGAGGGGGAGGGAAGAGGAGAGGAGAAGGAGGGAAGGAGAAAGGAGTGAAGAGGGAGAGGAGGAAGAAGGATCAGAAAAGGGAGGGGGAAGGAGAAAAGGAGAGGAGGAGAGAAGAGAAGGAAACAGAGAGAAGAGAGATAAAGAAGATCATATGAGCAGAAAGAAAGGCACTTGATAGGGGATGTCCTGGGGTATGGAAGGGGGCATTCTGTTAGACAATCATGTCTAAGAGGAGAAGAAAGTGTATAAGAGTTAAGTTGTACAAACCCTCAGTGTTCCCAGTAGGATACAGGTTTGAGAAACACACCACACTACACACACACACACACACACACACACACGCACACGCACACGCACGCACACGCACAGGCACAGGCACAGGCACACACACACACACAGGCATGCACAGGCACACACAACACACATAATGCATACATAACACATACATACTCATACCACATGAAACACACATCCGTGCACCACACACAGACACAGACACACACCAAATGTTTCATTGAACTTTATACTGATCTATCAGGATTTTGACACTAAAATCTAGACAGTACACCCAGAAAGGGGATTTTTGTGGCATTTCTGTATGTTTGGCAGGGTGTGGAAATGAAACGTGAGAGTTGGGATGTTGGAATTTCCAGAAAATGTTCTTAGCTTGTGGAGAAAAGAACAATATTGTTTAGTTTGGAGCCATTCAAGAAAATGAAGGCTTCCCAGCAGACACTTGAGCTATTTTGTGCACCTCCTTACCAACGCATACATTTCTGGCATCTTACGCCACCAGATACAGATGCAGGCTCAGGGGACAGAAGAAGGAACTGTCGTCTCTCATCTTTAAACAGGGAAACAAGACCAAGAAGTGAGTGGCTGCCTTGTGGATCTAGAAGCCCCTGGTCTGGCTGGGGTCGGAGGCCCTGGTCCACACCTACCTTTCAGAACTAGAGTCTGGCCATGTAACATGCATCTGACTGCATCAGAGTCTCTTCTTCTTCCATGTTGCTGCATTTAGTACAGGAATAAGTTTCCTGGCAGGGAAAGAGAAACGAGAAACGAATGTTTATTTTGGAAAAAAATATGTTGAACTCTCAATCTCTCTCTCTCTCTCTCTCTCTCTCTCTCTCTCTCTCTCTCTCCTCTCTGTCTGTTTCTCTATTTCTATTTCTCTCTCCCCCTCTCACTCCCAGTCTCCCACAAACACACACATCTCTCCTTCATAGGAGGATATTTTTTTAACACATTACTTCAAGCCACCCGAAGATCTGCTTTCATCGTTCTCTGAAGACTCAAGTAAATTAAGACAAAATAGTAGAACCTTGTGGGGGTGGATATAAAGAGGCTTAAAAGAATAATTCTGGAGAACAGAAATGGAAAGATAATTTGATCATGATTCACAGGGTTGTCGACTAATTGCCACTGTGGCATGTGACTGAGGGTCTTCTCTGTAGCTGGATGTAGCTGATCCAATTCTAAGTGGACATAAAAGGAATGGATTTAAGCTCCATTGTTGTAATTTCTGGTTAATTATTACTGAGAACTATAGAAAAAATAATTCAATACTAGAAGGGTTCTGGCTGCCAAGGGACTGAGTAAGCTGGGGTTTGGGATATTTCTGCTTTGTTCTCCAGTCAGCTTACTTACCTTATATTCATTTTCATCATTGTCCAAAGACATAAGGCTAGAAGGGTGTGTGTGTGTGTGTGTGTGTGTGTGTGTGTGTGTGTGAGAGAGAGAGAGAGAGAGAGAGAGAGAGAGAGAGAGAGAGAGAGGTGGCAGAAGACCAGAAGGCTAAGACTTGGAAACAATTAGGACTCAAGTCTGTATAGAGCTTAGCCTTAGATTTCTGAGTCATAGACATGGCTCGAAAGCTAAAGGCTTCTCTTATTTCTCTCTGATTGTTTGGTGTTTGGCATGTGGCTGATTTGCAAGTTCAAGTTCTCAGTTTAGGAACAATATCCAATTTATGGTAGCAATATGAATCCAAGAACATTTAAGTTTGGGGACTGGGAGGTGGCTCAGTCAGTAAACTGCTTGCTATATGAACATGGGAATCTGAATTGGATTTTCAAAGAGCATGTAAAACACCCAAGCAAGTTGGAAATCAGGCACTGGGGAGGCAGAGACAGGATTCCTTATTTCATTAGTCAATCAGGCTCATCTACTTGGCAATTCCCAGACCAGTGAGAACATATAGCCAAGACAGACAACACCTGAGAAACTACAGTTGGGATTATCCTCTGACCTCTACAGCTACTTGCATATAAGTACATAGATATCCACATGCTTGTGTACTGTAGACACAAATGTATGGAGGTACAAGCTCAAGCACACACACACACACACACACACACACACACACACACACAGAGGAGTATTTATACTGGGTGTGGTGGTGTGTACTTGCAATCTCAGCATTTGTGGGTGACGAAGGATAAGAAGAAAAAAAGTAAAGCAGAGATTTTTAGCTGATAGGTTCTGTAGAAATGGAAGGTAGAGGACTGACTGCAGTTACTGCTAAAGGACTTTAAGTTCTAAAAGTTTTGGTTACATCCTTACCTGAAATAACACATTCAGGAAGAACTAAAAGATAGTTCCTGGACCATAACTATTCTCCCTTGGATAGCTATAATCTCCATTTTTACTTCCAATTCTAAACTTTCAGACAAATAAGAAGATATACTCAACTCATGATCCAAACCTGCAATGCATGCATATGTAGATTTATGCAAATACAAATGCAAATCAGGCAGAGCCATGGGGCTTCTGGGAAATTGCAAATGGAGCCCTTGATACAGCAGAGGTCAAATATCCTTGGCTTGGAGATCAATTCTACATGCAGATTTTGTAGGACAGTGGCAGCCCCCTAAGCACAGCAGTCTTCAAATACTATGATTATTCAATGCTTGAATAGTTTTCAGTCATAATTAGGAG
This sequence comes from Rhabdomys pumilio, assembly GCA_030674055.1. NCBI lineage: Eukaryota > Metazoa > Chordata > Mammalia > Rodentia > Muridae > Rhabdomys > Rhabdomys pumilio. Next base: position 51,640,834 of record JANHMN010000018.1, on the reverse strand, counting down.
GTGACCTGGTTCAGTGAAAATGACAAAGAGCTGATATTAGCTCTTACAGTCCTGTGCATCTGTTTGATCTATCTTCCTATGGCTGCTTTCCTCATTCATTCATTCATTCATTCGTTCATCTATTTACCTACTTTGGAGACATATATGGTCTCATGTTGCCTAGGCTGTTCTAGAATTCATTCTGTGGCTAAGGATGGCCTTGAACCTCTTATCCTCCTACCTCTACCTGATATTACAGATGTGTACCACCATGCCCAACTTATGCAGTGCTGAGAGTCAAACTGATGGTTTTCTACTGCTGGGCAAACCATCAGCCAAGTAAACCATGTCTCTACCCCTTTCCTCAATTTTTCACATGTTGTTTAAGACACCTCAGCTGACTTGGAAATGACTTTCATATTTTCAGTTGGTTTTGATCTGAATTCTGGATTTTCCTGATTGTTCAAAAGATAAGATATAACACCACTGGCATTGGAAAAGGTGGACACTGAGGAATCTCCTGTGTTGACCTCAGGGTTCCTTCCTTGAGAATCTGTACCAAGGTTGGCAACAACCTCTTCAAAGGCTAAGGTTACAAGAGCTCTTCATCTTCCTTCTCTGCTGGTGTCACTGAGAACTTCAGAATCTACACTCCAGGGTAAGCAGTGGAGACACAAGCTCATCCACAAATACCATTAGACTAGAATGTCCTTGAAAGTGTATATTGGATACTCTTGAGGACAGTAGGATGACCTGTTGCCAGACCTCCGTCCTTTGGCAGACTTTAGAATTTGTAGTAAGGATCATGAGATAGAAGAAAATTATATGATTCCCAAAGTCCACAGCCATGTTTGTGTACCTTGGGTGCCGAGTTTTTGGACTAGGGATTTTTTTGTTTTGTTTTGTTTTGTTTTGTTTTGTTTTGTCTTCAGCTAAATTATTTTGTTTGTGTTTTTATTTTCATGGTTTTGAGACAGGGTCTCATGTACTCTAAGGGTGACTCGGAATAAATGTGTCATACATCCAAGAGTGACCTTGCATTCCTGATCCCTTAGCCTGTACCTGCTATAGGTTATAGGTTATAGGTATGTACTGCTTCTGATTTTGTGCAGTACTTGAGATAGAACCTAGGTGTCTGTGCATGTTAGGCAAGCACTCTACCAACTGAACCATAGTCCATGGCCCTTCTTTAAGTACACCAATTATACTAAGTGATCAAACCTTGAATTTCGTGAGTATGTCTTATCTAGTAAATACATCTCATACAGGGAAGTTAGCATTTCACAGTGCCAGCCACAATCTCTTACTGTCCACATGACACCCTTGATTTCATACATATTCTGTGCTACAGCTTGACACAGTCGGAGTGTCCCTATTCCCATAACACATTTCCAGGACTGAGGCCAACAACAGACACAGGTCATTAAACATACTCACGGCTGAATGAGTAAAGAGAGGGCAGCATGGCTTTAATTAATTCTGCACTGGATGGAGATAGTTACTTCTGAGTTCCTCTGATCCCTGATCTACAAAACTGACATCAAATGCCAATTTCCTCCAACAAAAGAGTCTGGAAAATAAGAGATAAAAAGCAATAAATGTTTATCCATATCTATTTTTAAGCTATGGAAAGGAAATTGTTGGGCTTAGATTTCACCAGATTCTATGGAGAATTTCTGTAAAAAACAAATTGGAATAAAATCTACAGTTCTAATGACCAGTAAGCAATGAAAACAGAATTAAAAAGGACAGGTTAGGCATCAGTAAAAGTTGAATGTGGTAAGCCTTTATGATATATTCCTTTATGATCCCAGTACTGGACTGAGGCTAATCTATAGCTAAAGGCCAGTATAAGCAACATAGTAAGTCTCTGTTTCAAATCAGTTGTGGAAGATGTGATGGTGTCTTTAGTTGGTACAGAGACCAAGAATTTGGAGATGGGTAGGATGAAACTGAGGAATTTTGTTAAACAAGAAAAGAAAAGCCAAGTCAATTTGGCCACAGATAAAAGGGATGGATCTACATCTAGCATCAAACTTACCATCTGTAATTATTTACATTCTAGTCTATAGCTAAGGTACCCAGCAGCATCAGTGTTTGAAAGAGACAGTTATTCTCGCTCCCAATTAGAAGGCACTGTGTTCTCAGTCTGCTCTGTTGCCCAATAATCCATTCATCAGTTAGGCACTACAGAACCACGTACATTAATTCCATTACTGTATCTCGTGAGTTATGTCTCAACATTTATTGCCCAATAATTTTCAGAGAAAAATGTAATGACTTGGGTGGAGACATCATTAACACAAAGAGAGTTTTGGCACGGAGTTAGCAAAGCCATGAACTAACACCGAACCTCAGTTACAACAAACTTTCTCCAATTCCAAGCCTGGTCATTTGACTCCAAATACTGTAAATGAGATGACTATACATGTGGTAAGTATCAAGTCAGTCCCAGACTTTTGGAAGAATCACATTGAGAAAACAACGAACGGTGGGGGCTTTTTCTCATCCTCAAGGACAGCTGGGGTGGCCGTTGATTTCTTTTAGCAACAAATTCCACTAAATCTTTGCATAAAAGGAAAATCATTGTATGAAAAAAAATCACTTTCTGAAACAGGCAATAGATTGTGTTCCTTTTTAAGAATCTCATGTGATAAAACAATATCATTAGGGAAATAATTCTAACAAGACTTTATAGGCTATTATAAGAAAATTTATCATGTGTTGTCTTTTATCACATTACCTGTCAGAATGCAGAATTATGAGACAAATGGTAATAGTGTTCATGTAATATTTGCTAGAAGAAATCTGAGCAGTTGGGGGAAATGCTGAATTTACCACTCAGTAGTTGGATGGAGACTCTTGAAACCTCAGAGGTCTACTACAGGTCTGAGGCAGAAAAACAAAACAAAACAAAACAAAACAAAACAAAACAAAACAAAACAAAAACCAAATTCACTCTTAAACAGAGCATTTGGATCTGGGTATTATCAATCATAGCATGTTTAGGTGTGTGTGTGTGTGTGTGTGTGTGTGTGTGTGTGTGTGTTGGTGTGTGTATGTGTATCTGAGTCTCATTTAGGTCTTTATTCTGTGCATGTACATGTATATGGAGATATGAGGAGGCCACAGGTTGATGTCAGATGTCTTCCTGAAGCACTTCACCTTATTTTTGAGACAGAATCTCTCACTGACCCTGGAACTCATTTAGCTGAGCTGGCTGACTGGTGAGTTCCCTGTCCATCTTTCACACTGGGACTAGTATATGTGACACCAAACCCAAAATTTTACCTTGGTTCTGGAGACTGAACTCAGGCCTTTGGGCTTGCATGACTAGTACTTTAACAACTGGACTTTCTCCCCATCCTATCATAGCCTTCAACCAGAACCAGACAGTTTCTCCTAAGTCAGAAATGTGGTGGAACAGAACAGAGAAAACTGGTATTCTAGCCTGGATCTGGCAGAGGGAACCTTTGGGGCCCTTGGGGATGACTATTTAATGTTATCAACAGAAAATCTATGGAATCTACATTGAACAAAATATCCCACGGAATCCCAACAGATGCAGTATGAATTATGGAGACACATGAGTTGAAGGCAGAGGGAAGAAGAGGTCTCATCCACCAAGCCCTACTGCCCACATCTACCAGTTTCTCCGTGGGGAGTTAGCAAACACTTGGGTGTCTGGGAAGTTACATGAAAGGACTCTGCTGGCTGCAAAACCAGGAACTAATCTGAGTGAGAACACGATGAAATCATGGGATGATGTTAGCGCCTCAGACTCTGAGAAGGAGTGGGCAGCTGAGGTGGAGGAAGAGACTGAATTGAGAGAGCAGTTCTCTCTTTTTCTGTCTTCTTGTCCATGAACGGTATTGCAGAAACATAGACAAACATGTTTGTGCCTTTCTAGAATGTCAGATCTTCTTGATTAACAATAAATTTACAAGATTTAATGGTTTCAGTGTCAGCAATTTGTTGTGTATAATCCTACCTCCGTTGGTCAGCTGTCATATGTGAATGCAGGTTCCCTTATCCAGTCTTAAGTAGTGATATTAACTCTCATGCCACACAGTATACAGTACATTTATCTACATGCATGTATATATGTTTTATAGAATGGATACAACTTAAAGTATAGCAGAACTAACGTTGAAAGTCTCTGTTGGTGAGAACAGGATACAGACTAGTGCCAGGAGAATGCTGTTGCTGAGGCTGTTGGAGTCAGGTTTGAAAGACAAGCTATGGCATTCAATTGCCAAATGGAAGGTCAAACTGAGTCCAAGGCAGAAAATGTGTGAGAAGCCCTAAACAGGTTCAAGTCCACAGGGGTGAACAGACAAGGTGTCCGATTGGCCATATCAACAGCAAGAGACTGACTAGGTTCAAGGATATTTGAGTAGTCTTCTGTGCATTCATGATACACTCACCAAATATACATTGATGTGTTAGTGTGGGGCCATGCCTTTGGTCTAGCATGTCTGATAAGTTCTTGGGCCTGGTTTTCATGATATGATTTTAACACATAAATATGACTTTACAGTTTCAACTCACCCCAATAAACATATGGAGTGACTCCCTTTCTGCCCCCAGAAATAAGCCACTAATCGGTCTATCTTTGTTAGGCAGTGCCTGGTGATAGAACAGCTTATGAGTCTGCCCAGGGGCTGGTTCATCTTTCTCTCTCAAAATAGAGTCAAAAGCTTCTTAGAGCTTTCTAGAGCAAGTCACAGCCTGAAAATGAAGTGGAAACTTAAGGGTTCTTTGTAAAGTCATTTGTGTTGGATGGTATTTTACTGGGGCAAATAGGTGAAGAAATATTTCACTGAAGTGGACACAAGTGAAAGGCTAAGACAGGCTTCATGAAGAAACATTTTGCTGAAGCAGACATAGGAGAAAGAATGTTCTGCTAAAGCAAGCACATGAAAGAACAGGTGGTGAAAGATTCTTCACTAATGGTATTGGTTTACCTTACATTGCTTAGTTGAGCTCCACTTGTCAGGACTCCATAGAGAAATACACCAAAAACTTTTGGTGGTGAGTCGGCAGCCTCTTACCACTTCTGTGGACTCAGGCTAATCGACAGAGTGATGTCAGCTGATACAGACTGATGTGGAGTTTTGCTAAGTCAGACTAATGTCCTGAGGCAACACCTGTGGAGGACACGTGAAGTTTGGAGGGAGTATAAATAGGACTCCTCAGACAGTGATTAAGGCTGGGCTTGGCTGGGCTTGCTTATAGAGCTAGCTGTGCAACTCTTTGCTTCATCAAAAGGCACAGCTGAGAACTGCTTCTGATGTCTCTGCTGGTCCAAATCCCTCCTGCCTGGCTGTTCCTGCTAGGTTGTGCTACCTGCTGCTATCCAACACTACTGAAGAACCATCATTAAAAGTGGGCCACTGTTTTATACAATACGGAGTAACTTAGAACAGGATATCACATGATCTTGATATCACATGATCTCCACATATTGTCTATCAGACAGGATCTCATGCAGCCCAAGCTGGCTTTGAATTTACTATGTAGCCGAGGCTGACTCTAAAATTCAGTACACCAGGTTTGTGCAGTGCTGGACCCCAAAACTTCAGGAAGAAATGGGCCATATCCTAGCCCCCAATCTCTCTCTTCCTTTGAGTACACACATGCAATTTCCTCAATGCCATGAAGATGATTTTTATTGGATCATTTTAGACAAGGCCCCTCAACTATGATGGAGTAGGAAGATAGTATAGGGAAATGAAAGAGAGAGAGAGAGAGAGAGAGAAAGAGAGAGAGAGAGAGATCATGGGTCATGTAACAGGCATATAGTTGGCTGTGAGTTGGGTTGAGTATCAGTTTCTAGAAGAAAAAGGACTGTCATCCAGCAGTTTAGGAACTACTGATATGGTTCTGTTATAAGTGGCCATGCCTGTGCTCACACTTTGGCTTGGGTCAGGAAGTTGGATGCTAACTGAGGTGCAGGAAGAACAGCTAGGCAGGCCTGTCTCTGTATTGAGAAGCCGTGATCACAAGGGCTGGCTCAATGAAGTTGTTGGTTTTGCCATCTAGAAAGCTCACAATTGGGGATGTTGTTCAAACTTCTAGGTAAGCATGGCGACAAGAACATGGACACTCAGCACCTGAGAGCTATGCAAGCAGCTTCCCAGACCCTAACTGCACCTAAGGTTGAGTCTGAACCCTTGGGCAACTTCCTGGAAGAGCTAGAAACCATGAAACTAGCTTCAAAGTGCACAGCAGCCAAACATGCCTGTTTCTTAGCTTCACTGAGATCTCTATCTATATCTACATCAGATCTTCAGAGATTTGGTCTGTAGGTTGTCAGGGAGGAGAAACAGGACTGTAAAGGCAGTCAATTCTATGAGCTATTAACATGAACTTCTACCACCTGCCAGCTCAGGATAGCTCACAGATGAGGAGGCTGCTTTTACAGGAGAGTTGATTCACAGGAAGAGAAGGATCTAGGGCTCTAGAACTATATGTCTGCGTCCCAATAAAGATAGATACTGAAATAGGGTATTTTCTGAAAGTACATGAACATGATGAATAAGTCACTGACTATCCTTATGTCCTGATGTAGTTTTTGGATTTTTGAGTTCTAAAGAAGGATCACAGGAGACCAAGATCTGTTTTGCAGGGTACCTGGTGATATTTTCACGGGTGGAAGGAATAATTCATGAAGCCTGTCCCCATCTCATTATGGAACATGTTTTACTCATTTACTTAATTTACTGAAGATTTTAATATCACATGGCTGCCAGAAGGACATGGAAACATTTAGAAGCGGGACTCAGGGCATTCACTTCAAACGCCCACTCCTCAACCTTCTGCCAAGAAATAACAAAATATTTGTCTCTGAGATAGTTAACCTCCCTTCCATATGCAATCTACAACACATTACCTTGGCAAGCTCTGCTCTGTCCCCCTTCTCCCCCACAGGGGATGGGAATCGTTTTACTTAGGTTTCCAACTTTTCCCACGAAGATGAGAAACACCAGGAACACACAGCATTTTCCAACAAATTAGCTTGTCCTGAGATCATTTTTCATCTAATTTAAGGGTAAATGTCACAGATGTGTTTCACTGTACTGGAACTAAGGAAATGAAGTTCCAGATGCAGTCAAAAATGTAGTCTGTAGTCCCCGTGGGCACAGCCAGGGATTTTATCTGCACAGGACTCTACTCCTGTTCCCAAGAGTCAACAGACACTTTTGAGTGTGACCCTCCCTAGAGATAGGGTGTGGTATTTCTTTTTTCTTCACTCCTTGGACTCTGGATATATTAGGTCTAAAATCAATCATTGATTTTCTGATACATTTTTGCCCAAGACAGAGTTACACGATATGCCAATCACCAATGAGGAATAATTATTTATTCCTTAGCAAGGTGCTTTGAAGAACAGTGGGATGTGACTCCAGAAAACTGACACATTTTCTGTTTTTCAAATACTTCATGGAAAATACTGTTGTGAAGTGCCAATTATTTTTCCCCCCATGAATAGGGCTGGAAGTCTTATTGTATGCTTTAAAAGTCACTTACAATTTGCTCACCCCTTTTTAATTCCACAGGAGGAAAAATGCATTTTTCTTGCTCTAAAGACTCAAGTTCAGTCTGTCTTCCTATTTGGTACAAGACACTGTATTCTCATATCCCCCCAGATATCATTATGGGCTGTAAACTGTAAAAGATTGATGTCTACCAGGGAGGCTGCATTCTAGTTAAAATAACAAAATACTCCCTGTTCTCTGGATGTGTCTGAAGAATAGCCCATGGCCATTGTTTCCCAGTCTGGAGTGATCTTCTGCCTTTAATATAGTCCATTTTGGACCCAAACTAAATACCAGCTAATTCTCTTGCTAATGAAGTTACTAACAGACACCTTCTCATTGTTTAATCTGAATGTTTGAATGAGACTTAGCTGCTGTCTGTTACATGCAAACTGAGGATACTCAATTACAAAATGGTTCTCTGCTTATAATTGGTCACCATGCTGGGAATAAGAGAACTGTTGAGCGCTCAGCCCTAAATGGGCTACCTCTATTACTCCCTCCAAGGCTTAGGTAACACTAGGGAAGATGAATTAGAAAGAATGTAAAAGTAGAAGGAGGTGTGACTTTCTGAGGATGTCTACTCAAGTAATAGCTGCTGAGGGAAGAAGAGACATTTTGTTCAGTGATACAGCCATTGTTCCATTTAGTAAGTCTAAGTCACTGAGTCACATACACATATATGAAAGAAGAAGGAAAAAGAAAAAGTATCAGCAGAGGAGACAAGAGAGGATCATGGGAGGTAAATACAATTTAAAAAATACATAAAGAAAATGGCTCTCTAGGCATGCTCATGGAAGCAGGGCAGCTAACAAATTTAAACAAGGTTGAAATGATGTCTCATGAATGCCCTTTCTTTTCTTTCCACAATTCTCTGAGTTAGAAGCAAACAGACAAGGTAGAAGAGAGAAGGTGTAGGCTTATATTTTTCAAAACCTACTTTAATAAGTGTTCTTAAATGCTTCAACCTCCCTTATAGCCCATCAACCAAAGGTAGGGGAGGGATATGGCTAACAGGGCTAGGGGGATGTGGACCTGTTTAGATGGAGTTCTTTGGGGTGGTTCCACTCTTCACTGTCATCAGTCCAGTCCACTAACAAAACATCAAACATGAGTCTGCAGCAGCAGCTCGATCTAGAAGAAAAGGCTCTGCTGATCTGATCAGCATAAGTCTGCTGAAGCACTAAGAAGCCCCCAGAACACCACCAGAAGTTCTCTGGTTCTCTCTACAAAGTCACAACAAGTGAAGATCGGAGAAGAAAGCAAGGCAAACCAATGCAAGAGTGTCATCAATGAAGACCAGCATCAGCCAAGACCAATGAAGGTAAGCAAAGCGAATCAGTGCCAGAGCCCTGTCCACTGTCTGTTGAATTATACTTATACTCTTTCCAAACATCACATGTCCTCTCAAGCATCTGCTCCAGCAAAACATCACATGCTCCTTCACCAGGCAGCTTCCAGAAAAAATACCACTTGTCTGTTCTCAACAAAAGATCCTCTCATAAGACAGCTTCCAGAAAAAACATCACATGACACAATTGAGATTCCCTTTTCAGGAAGGTGATACTGTCCTGTGTTACTTTTTCCAATGCTGTAACAAAATGCCTAATTAAAACAACTTGAGGAAGAAAGGATTGATTTTGGCTCACAGTTTAAGGGTGAAGAAGCCAATGTGGCAGGAATATAAGACTGCTGGCCACATTGCATCTGCAGTCAGGAAGCAGAAGGAGATAAATGCTATGCTTAACTCTTTTTCTATTTTCTTTCTGTCTAGGACCCCAGCCAGTGGATGGATACCACCCACAGGTAAAATTAGTCTTTCTACCTCAATTCACCTGATCTAGAAACTCCCTCCCTTATATAGGCCCAAAGATGGATGTCCTAGCTGATTATACATCCTGTCATGTTGAAAAATCAGGTACTACAAAGAGACTGATAATTGGGACAAAACACTGGAGTCCAACTTCTTTGGTCCCAAGGTTAAAAATAGAGAGCCAGATATCTGAGAGAATCTAAAAGTCATCATTAAGGCTCATAAGAAGCCTGAAATTCAGAATCAACCCAGAGTCTGTCCTGCAGTTTCTGCTGGAGAAGAAGACACTCTCAGTGATTTTTGAGCCCAGAGCTGCCAAACATGGGTTGGTGAAGGATGAGAGTGTGCTAGAACATTGATGTGACTTTATTGGATAAGCATATTTCTCATGATCTCCATTACCTAATATAGACCCCTTCCTGTTATGTTTTTTCCCCCGAATGCCCAGAATAGATTACTGCATGGTTTCCAACTTTTCAACTTTTCAGGCCATCTGGAGGCTTTGGATGAAAGACATCTATAATCTTAAAGTGCATTATCTGTATTATCATACCAAGTTCTGGGAAATGATTGCTCCCGTGCAGAGCTTTTCCCAGCAATGCCTAACACCAGGATAGCCTGCCTGTCTAAAAGGGGGAATTTAAGAGAGGACAGAGGTTAGGTGGTGCTAAGAGATAAGAGGAAAATGGTAAATGAAGACAGAGAAAAATCAAAACAGCAATAGTTGATATATGGACCTATTTCAGACACTTCTGATATGTTTACAATGTATGGAACTCTTCATGTATTATAATTTGAATATGAAATATCTCCTGTGAGCTCATGTGTTTCTAGCTGGTAGCTCTGTTTTAGAAAGCCTGGAAACCTTTAGGAGGTGAAGTTTTGCTAGAGGAAGTGAGCCACTAGGAGTAGGCTTGCCCTATGGATTGCCCTGATCCACTGCCTGTCTGCTGTCTGCTTCCAGTTTATGGACACAATGTGACCAATCACCTCACCTCTTCTGCCACCATTCCTCCACAACCATGTTGGACTGTTGCCCTTCAAACTGTAAGCTAGAATAAACCTTCCCCCATTAAGTTGTTTTTGCTGGGTATACAGTGGTGTCAATGAGTGAAGTAATTAATATACAATGTTACCAACATGACTGAGCAAGAAAATGTTGGTGCCTCCACATCTGTAAGCAGGGAAGTCCTGGAAGACCCAGTCAGGACATTTTTGGATCATTTGCTTCAAGGCATTCATGCAAATATACAAAGAACATGTACAGGGGTTGGCAGTTCCATTTTAGTTTTATAATTTTAGACAAATACCTAATTTTTTTCTGGCTTTTAGCTTCCACCTGTATCTGACAAGTGACATAATTGTTAGAACTCTATAGGAAAGGTATCATGGTCCTGTAGGCCATTGATGGAGTATGGCTATATAGCCATGGAATAGGAATAGGCTATAGAGCCAGAGGAATAGGGTGGAGACAGAGAGGCTAGCTCCACCTAGTTGGGAGGTTGGAACAACCTTATAAACCTTCATGCTGGGTTTTGAACCCTGAGCATAAATGCTTCAGATAAACAAAAATGTCACAGTGACTCTTTCTGGCAGAGAACTGAGAAACCAGCATTTATTAGGGTCCCAAAAAGCTTATTCCCTCAATAAACCTTTATTTTTTTATTTATTCATTCATTTGTTTACTTATTTATTTATGTTTTGACATTTTTATTTATTTATATTCTGAAGGATTTGTTTATTATTTATTTATATTTTGAGATAGGATCTCATTCGTGTAGTTTAAGCTGTCCTCAAACTCGCTATGTAATCAAGGATGAGCTTGAACTCCTGATCCTCCTACCTCTCCATCCCAAGTGCTGAGATTACAGATGTGTACTACTACACATTGGATTTAGGTGGTGCTAGAAATAGACCACAGGGCTTCCTGCATGCTAAGTAACATCCTACCATGTGAGCTACAAGAATGAATCGTTAATAAATTATTAGTTGATGTTAGTTAAACATTAATTATCAGTATTAGCACTGTTCTAGACCTGGAAATCTAGTAAGGAGTACTACCAACAAGACCTCTGCCCTCTGATAGCAGTGAGAGTTGGTAGAGTATATATAACAGTAGCATCCTTAAGGCATAATATGATGCAATAAAATTCCCAATGATAGTATGATGGGAACAGTCAAGCAATGCAAGACAATGGATTGTGAGTGTACACGTTCCAATTAACTTAGATTTGATAATTAAAGAAGGCTTCCGTGGAGTGGAAAGATTCAGGGGGAAAAAAGGACCCAGGAAGAGCCCTAAACATATCAGCACATGGGATGACTCTAAGTTGGAGTCAACTACACAGAAATATTCAAGCCTGGGCAAAGACTAGGTAGGGGCCAAGTTAGTTAGCTGGAGCTGTATCTTATGGAGCCTTGTAACTCTGGTCTGGAGTATTGATTTTATTACCATGTATAAAGAGAGCCAACTCAGAGCTAAGCAGTCTGTGACAAGCTCAGAGGGAAAGAGCTCTCATAGAGAGTAGGCTGGGTGTTGGACATGTTGGGTAGGAGGTGTGAGGAGGGCAGGAATAGAACTAATTAGAACAGAATCCTCATCTTAGCTAGAAATGACGGGGACAATTTGGGTATGGTGGCAGCTGTCAGTGATGCCACCACTCAGGAGGCTGAGGCAGGAGGATCTCATGTTCCAGCCACTCTGGGCTATGTAGAAGGTTTCAGGTGATCCTGGGTTAAGCATAACAAAAGCCTGCTTAAAAAAGAAGTGACTTTAGTAGCTACCTTTTCTGCTGCTGTAATCAAATAGCTGACAAGGAAAGGATGGTTTGTTGGGGTTTGTGAGGGTATATCCATACTATGGGAAAACACAAGGCAGATGTGTGAGAAAGCTGGTCACATTGCACCTACTATGCACATTTAGGGTAGGTGGGGTGGTTTGAATGAGAAATGTCTCCCATATCCTCTGGTATCTGAATGAACAGTTCTTAATTGTTGGTACTGTTCAAAGAAGCTTAAGTGGTATAGCCTTGCTAGAGGGGCAGACTGCAATTACATAGTTTCACCAAATTTGTGCTTGTAATTGAGGGTGGGAGTTATCAGCTTCCGGCTCTGGCTGCCATGCCATGTCTTCTGCTTGTTGCCATGCTTGCCAGCCTTGATGGACTCTTATTCCCCCAACAGAACATAAAGCAACAAAACTCTTCTCTAAGTTTTAGTCATGGTGTTTTATCACAGCAATGGAAGTAACTAATGCAGTGAATCTTCTCTTCTCAATTAACCCAGTCTAGAAATACCCCCTTAGACATGCCCAGAAGTTTGTCTCCTAGGTGATTCTAGATCCTATAAAGATGAGAATGTTCAACCCCTCTGTGTTTTTAACTAGAATATTATTAGTGGAGATGGTGAGAAATGGAAACCATTATCTGAAAGAGTTTTATTTTATATATAGAATCCAAATTAGATTTACTTGTATATAAATGTGTGTGTGTGTGTGTGTGTGTGTGTGTGTGTGTGTGCAAGTTTGTTCCAAAGAAAGACTAGAAGTCTATGGCATATGACCCAGAACACACACATCTTTTTTAGTGTAGGAAAGGAGGGAAAGTTTTGTGTTGAATATATTAACTTTGAGAACTTGATGGACACTTTATCAAACATGTCAGGTGCACTGAACTGAGAGTAGGCACTGTCACATTGCGTAGGAAAGTCTGCAACTTTGAGAAGAACATGGACTATGATGCTGGTATTTTTTCTGTAGGAATCACAAGGATACTGAGCTGGGCTCTAGTGAGTTTTATTTGTTTAGTTTAGTTCTTGTTTGTTTGTTTGCTTGTTTGTTTGTTTTGTCAGTTTTTATTTTGGAAACACTCTAACACCAGTGTGACTGACTAAGAAGCTAACAAGCTCAACCATTCTGAGAGACAGCCAAACAGTGGAAAGTCAGTGTATGTTAGACCCTGGGGACTGGAAGTGGTCTCTATGGATGAAAGACAACAGTAGCCAACCTTGTGACGACACTGTAGACACATTAGGTTAAATAAGACTTAATAAGATTTTTTGTTTAATTTTGGTTTTGGAGCAGGGTCTCAAGTAATCTAGGTTGTGGTCTTAAACTCATTGTGTAACCATAATGTGTCTGTACCTCTCAAATACTGGAAATACAGGCATAATCGCCACACTGAGTTTGAGAGGTGTTTGGAGTGGAACCCAGGACCTTTGAAGCCCTCTTTGGTTGAAGCACTGGAGAAGCCTGCAGGGTTATAAGATAACTCAGCAAGGAGACAGCACTGTTGCTGGATTTTACAATCTTAACAAGCCCTTATAAAAAAACATGTAATCCACATATTTTAGTTATAAGCCATATACCTAGATTGGGCAGATCTAGGGGTATACTAACTTATTCCCCATCTATAAATCTCTTTGTTATTTGTTGTTTTTCCTGATTCATGGTGGCTTCCTCCTCCTCTGTCTTCTTTCTCACCTCATGGTTCTCCTCCAACCTCAAGCCTGGAAATCCTAAACCCTGCCTATGTCTCTTCTGCCTAGCTAGTGGCTATGGGCAATTTTATTCACAGATCAGGGATAACTTGGGGGGGGGGGTGACAAGGTCATGTAACATCACTTGGATTTACCTGAGGTCTCTGAGAGCAACCAGTATTTAGCATAGCAAAAGACCAAACCTCAACAAAGCACTCTGGGAATGTTCATATCCCACCCATCGAAACCTTACCTTTGAGTATGTGATCTCTTTAGAATGCCTACATGTGGACTCTGGGCAGGGTGTCCCAGTGCCTAATGGGTAGGGGCAAGGGCTTTCTGGTCTCAGACACTCATTCACACATATTTGCTAAGCACTTGGTGCTTCTGAAACTGTTCACACTTTTGGCCCAGATATTTCCCTGGCAATCAGAGAAAGTAAAAGTTTATACATCACAAAAGAAAGTGATATTGAGACAGTTGCATGACTTGCCTAGGACATCTACTAGTAAGAAACAGGTACCTCTGAGCCCAGCTCTAAAATCTCAATCTCTTCAATTCCATTAGATTAGCATCTCACATCAGACTATCAGAATATGATGTATCAGAATTAAAAATAAAACACCACAGCTAGTTTAAAGTTTGGAAATAACTGCCAATTGAAAAATAAAGCTGACCTTTGGGGTAATATCTCACTCATTTAAAATATAATTTTGAATTCATTACCACCTAAACACACACACACACACACACACACACACACACACACACACACAAAGAGAGAGAGAGAGAGAGAGAGAGAGAGAGAGAGAGAGAGATGAGCGAGACACAAACATAAACAAAAATTCCCCACCCCCTAAAAAAGATTGTAAAGAATAGCTTGAATGCCAGAACTGGTAGGAAAACCTGAACTTAGTATTCATAAGCATTCACCCCCTGGACTCTTATTTTTGAGGACACTGCCCTTCGATTTGTTTGTTCGTTTGTTGGTTTGTTTGTTTTATGGTGTTATGATTTCTCTGAGCTGTGTTCTCTCTGGACTGTGTCCTCCAACACAAAAGCCAAACAAACAAACAAACTAACAACAAAAACACCTCTGTTTTTGCTTTAGTAAAATGTAAATCTAAAAAGATTTAAAAAAAAAAAAATCTCAACTAGAGAAATCTGGTTTGGATCAAAGTAACTAAATCATTAATCTGGCTCTTACTCCAAACTGGAACTAGCCCAGATCCAAACCATGATGTATATGGAAGAGGCTGGATACTTAGAGGGATATTAATTCTTCCTTCTGTTGACATGTTCTCACTGACAGGAGGAGATGGAGACCAATGGTAAATACTGAAGGACTGGCTTTGGATATTTTTAGCTTGATTAAAATAAGGAATGATTTAAAACTATTTCAAACAGATCTTCCCACAGAATTCTGTAAGCCTCCAGCACGATTTCTGCAGGAAAGAGCTTGGCTACAGAGCTTGGATGTTGGGGAAGTGTCCCATTTGGACTGAGCCTCCAGCATTCAGGGCTTACACCCCAGTCCAAACAACATTGTTTTCATATGAAAATATAGAACTTGTTTTTTATTGTCTTATAGGGGAAAACCCTGGCAGTTCCCATGACCTGCTTGAGGATGTTAAAGATCACACAGTAGGGGGCTGGAGAGATAGATGGCTCAATTAAAGTGTTTGCCTTTCAAGCATGAGGGCCTGAATTCTACCCCTAGAGCCCATATTAAAACAAAACAACAACAACAAAACCTATGACTGGGTATGATAGCACACTTTTGTAATCTTAGCCCTGGAAGGCAAAGACAGACAGACAGACCCCTGAGGCTAATTGGCTGGCCTCCTGGAGGAGTCCTGGCCAGACACAGGCTCTGTCTCAAAGAAACAAGAATAGTGCCTGAAGTTATCCTCCAGCCTCCACATGCATATATACATGCATCTGTACACACATGAACATACACATGCATACACAATCACAAACAAAGTTGGCAAGGCAATGCCCTGTTTATCTCTGAAGGACACTCCCAGGTGATTTAATCACAGACAAGTTCTGAATTAGAGGTGACAGTATTGTGTACCAAGCTTACATTCTGATACAGCCTGTTTCCTTCTTCTTAAGCCAGCCTCATGATACAAAGAACTAGCTTGCTGGCTTTTAGATCTAGAGCCAGAGAAGGGCTGGATGAGGTAGCATGAGGTCCCAGCCTTGTACCTAGCACCAATACTGCTATTCCTTTCCCCTGAAAGCCTGACCTGGCGATACTGAGAGGCAGTCAGACAATCACCTTTCTGCACTCTGTTTTGCAGGGTGAGTTGGACAGCACATCCTATTTTGGTCCCTCTGCTAGTCTGACTCATTTCTCCCACTCAAAGGGGAAGCAAGGACTCCTGGACAAATGGTCATTTTTGAAGCCAGTAGAGCAGGCTCACTTCACACAGTAAAATAGTCACATAGTAACAAACCCTTAGACCTGTCCTCCAACACCTTTTTTTCACCTTGACTTCATGTCTAAGTTTCATGCTGGCAATTTGCAGTTTAATATTTCAGTAATCTCGATTGTCAACTTGATGGGATTTGCAATGGAATCAAGCTTCTGGGCATATCTGTGAAAGTCTGTAGATTTAGATTAATTGAAGTGGTAAGACACAACCTAGGTATGAGAGTTACTTCTCCACAGCTAGGGTTCTGGACTAAAAGGAAAAATCTAAGCTCCTATATTCACCACGCTATGACATGTGACCAGCTGCCTCAAACACCAGATCTTCCCTACTACCGAAAGCCATATCCTCAGACTGAACACCAAAACCAAAACCAAACCAAGCCAAGCCAAGCCAAGCCAAGCCAAGCCAAGCCAAGCCAAGCCAAGCCAAGCCAAGCCAAGCCAAGCCAAACCAAACCAAACCAAACCAAACCAAACCAAACCAAACCAAACC